>JBBMJZ010390485.1:0-14656 GCA_037833815.1 Zingiber zerumbet | reverse complement strand
CGCGATGCGCTTCGATCGCGCCTTCTGTGAGGCGCGAAAGCGCCCTATGCGTGCCCAGGCGCGCCTGACGCCTGAGGCGCGCCTTTAACAACCCAGGTTAGATCAACAATACATCTAACTTTAATCTACTTGTCATTCATCAAAACTCAGGTTTGATCATTGGTGTCAACTGCACCAACAGATATAGATGAAGGGAAGTCTTCACAACGATAAAATTGTTATCGTGTGACCTAAAAGTCATGGGTTCGAGTCGTAGAAATAATCTCTTGCAATGTACGATAAGACTGTGTACAATAAATCCTTCCCTAAGACTCCGCATTAGCAGGAGCTTCGTGCACTGGGCTGCCCTTTATATAATAAGAGATTGAGCCCAATGGAGCAAGAGGACTCAATATAGTCGATCCTACTTAGTGGGATAAAGACTTAGTAGTAGTAGTTGTTGTACCTAGTTATGTGCATCAACATGTATCTTGTATGTTCTGTTATGCAATTGTTCTTCTAACATTGGTATATAACTCTTAAATATTCTTAACAAGTTATATACGACAAGCATAAAGTAAAGGTAATAAACAACTATTGACTTGGATGGATAAGAAAAGTTGCACAAAGAAAATCAATAGGTTGACTCTTGACAAACAAACGATTGACAACCATAAACAATTAGCGATTATGCTGCATCTTTTTAAGGAATTAAAGAGAAGAGGAAATAAGGGAACACTATTAATGGTCAAAATTATCCATAAACATAGTTTCAGGTCTCCTATATCAACTTTTATAATCCAATAAAATAAACCGAGTCTAATTATGGACAAAATATAATGTTCAAATTTAAAAGTAAAATAAACTCAGATGATAAATTATATCCAAATACGGTCTAGAATAAAAAACTGTCTAATCTTTAAAATAGCTGATATGCATCAACTAATGTACCAACATTGAATGGTTAAACCGTGATGTAGAATACAACCAAACATAGTGGTCATTTATCATGCTTAAGCAAGTGAAATCGTAGGATTTTGAGTAAAAACAAAAAGCGACAACTACCATTTCCACCAATAGTTATGATTCAGAAACAAATGAATATTCAAGTCTAAAAGTACCAATCATACAGTATAAAGATTAGTCAGCAATGAAAAAAAAATGAAATGTCATGGTTTAGACTTTAGACCAACTACCTGCTTGAGAAGCAAATATGACAGTCGTTATTTAAAGAATTTCTGTGCCTGAGAACATAGGTTTTGAGGCCAGAAAGTAGTCGTTCATGATTTGACATGGAAAGGGGAAGATACATGCCATCAGCTTCCTGAATGAGATGATCACATCGTGACATGGAAAGGGGAAGATCTATGCTCTCAACTATGAGATCAACTGCAAGATTCTGCAGAAGTTAGAATTGTGGTTATAATCAACAAACCTATGCATGAGATATATGCTAGACAAAATAATATAGTCCAGCCTAATCAAACGCCCTATCAAAAGTGATAATAAAGGTCTACACATTTATCAAAGAATCTTAAAAAATTCAGAAAATGATAATTTTTAAATAAAAAAACTAATGGCATTTAGTACAGTTTTCCTAAATAAACCTTTTTTTAAGGGTCTTCAATAGACTATGTGAAGCCCTCATTATTTGCATCAGTCGAACAAGTGAAGATTGATAGCATATCATAAATCACTTTGGAATTCATTGTCTTGGATCTAAACTCATGTTTATATGAGGCCATAGAATAAAGAGGAAGAAAAAACACCATTAATGTAATTACAAAGGCGAGATTGCATTAAGGGCCATGCTAGAAATCCCAAAGAAAGAAAGAAAATTGTTGAGTTAAAAGACATCTGACCTAATGCACATAGAAGATAGAAATCAACTACTGTACATTTGACACCTCTACCTGAATATAATAGTTATGCTAAATAGATTCCTATAGTCTGAACAGGTTTCCAAGAAAGCTCAAGCAAGATATTAGTGTTGCCTAGAAATCATATTAGAGTTAGCAAGAAAACCAAATGGAAGCAAAAAACAAGAGATAAATTCAACTATCCTTGTAATGAAATTAAAAAAATAAAAGAACAGGACAATCTTACATGCATTTTCAAAAGGAGTATCTGCAAAAAAGAAAAACAAAAAAACAAAAAATAGTTAGCTTCATAGTATTGATCCATAAAAGATATCATTGTAGGAACAAAAGAATTCTAAATATTAGTATATTTGTCTATTATTAGAAATCAACAAAAACAGCTAATACCATTTCCCAGATTAACTCCAAAGGCCATTCATTGTGTGTTTTTTTTTTCATTTCACAGGATTCGCTTATCACTTTTATATTGAACTTGTTGCTTTGAAAGTGGGTACAAGTTTTCAGAAACAGAGGCAAACCTTTTGAACAAAGGGAATCATCCAGTCCATGAACACATCAATGTCCTCTTCCTCTGCAGTGGAAAAGCATACTTCGGTTCCACTAAATTTAATTTGCCATATTCACAGTTCAGTACGACAAATGATATTACAACATCAATGGGCTGATGAATTGAGAGGTGAAAGGAACAAAGAAGGCATGCGCAGTGAAAAGCTTGCCTGAATGTTCCATGACTTTTGTGAATGGAAGGTAATTTGTGCAACCAAGAATCAGAAGCCAATGCTTCTCTAAGATTTAGATGGTATTTATATATGACTTTGTCTTTAGTTCCTGAACGAAATAATACAATACCCAGTGTATCATCACTAAATTGTTATTATCAAGTAAAATACTTCCATGGATAGAGAACAATCTTGAACCAAGGTCGTAGCAGAAGTTGACATGGTTTCTATTCAGTGTCATTTGTTAAATGTAAGTCCAATAGACTAAAATTTTCATAGATTAATAAAATTAAAAATAACATGTGCACTATATTCACAATTTAAACATCCTGAATACATGTTAACTATAGAAGGTTGAATCACAATTTGTTGTTCCCTAAAATTACATATATACCATTCAAATAAAGGTTCCATGCCAGGATGCATTCCCTCGTTGGAATAGTAGGATTTTGGTATTGTACCATGCAAACACTTGACATCGAAGCTGTATAACAATGAATGCAACTAGAATTTTTACTCCTTTGATTCTCTTCCACTTAGTTTATTTATTTCTAAAAATAAAAGTAGCTTTGTAGATAATCAATGGAATTAAAATTTTGTTGTGGCATATACTAGGCCAACAATCATCATACTTCAGCATGAGTCATAGCATAACAAGTGAATGCAAATGAATTTCTCTCCATAGTAGTCTTCCTATGAATTTAAATATCGTTCTATGTTTGGAACAAGTAAAATATTTTGTTCCGCTCACCGACCAACTTATGCAATTCACAAAGGCCAATGAAACCCCACACGCCCACAGGAAATCTTCTAAGCAAGTTTGGCATGAATCTTCCATAGGCATGATTCTTCTAGGATACCTACAGCACGTGAGTCTTCCACGACATATCTTTGCGCACATGAGTCTTCTGTAGCAAACATTGAATCTTCTGCAATATCACCTAGAGCACATGAGTCTTCCATGACACATCAGGGCTTTCCTAAGGCACATGAGTCTTCCACAACACACCAGATGATACATTGAGGCGCACAAGACTTCCTCATCTCCTTCCACTTCTCCCCTTCTAGTGTTCAGCACATCCTCTGACACTAGCACTTGTCACAAGTAGCATGTCTCAAGCCAAATGAGAATGGAAACCCCAAATCATATTGCTTTTTACCCTAAAAGCGTAACTAGAAATTAGATAAACAATTAGATTAAAATGTTATTATACCAAACCATGTCAAAACTCGACATGCTTCAAAACACTTTAAAGTATGTCAAAATTAATTTCAAATTATTCCTTTAATATCCTTCCACTTATTTTCTTCTAAAAATAAAACTAAGAATTAGATATGTAATTGGATTAAAGTTTTAGTGATACAAGTTAAACAATAGTCAAATTATTATTACTCAAATTCATATGAAGTATATTAGCATGCTTTGATATGTGCCAAAACATGTTAGGATGGGTTGAAAAGGAGAGCATACTAGTGTTGACTAGCACCTTACGTAATTTGCCATATGTTAAATTTCAACCTTCATTAATTTCATTTCCATAATACCTTATCCCTTCTCATGTAATTGGTCTTTAAGAAAATTAACATAGAACCAAAAAAAATCCATGCTTTGGCTTGCGATCTCATGTTGTTGTATGCATCAGTCAACAATCTCGCTAGAAAAAAAAATCCAAATAAAAATTATATTACACATTGAATGATAAGCTTTTTTCAAGCCTCACAATAACTTGGTTGTGTAAGACCCTAGCAAAATTATATATGTTTTTCTAGGAATAGTAAAATCAGAAATACTATAATTAGAACAAGTAGAAAAAAAAGGTTAAAGTTTAGACCATGAATTGGATTATTTTTCTATGCTAGTTTATTCTTAAAACGTCTGTTTTTTTTTCCATTTTATTTGCATCACACTCTTCCACAAAAAGAAACTCAACTTTTGACAAATTCTCACTATCTTTATCTTGGTTTCCTCTCTGATAAACAAAGAGACCGTAAATTATTGTAGAAACATTATTTATAGCTCAATCATACCCTCAATATTAGGATAGTAGCATTGAAGATGAAAGTGCTGTCAACAACGTTTGGTTATAAAAAAAATAAGGATGAAAATTAAAATGTCTTTCACTAAGATAGCAATTCTCTTTTTAGAAGATTGGACAAATACTTAAGTTAGTTGACAAGTTAAACAAATAGAATTAGAATAAATTCTTCTACAATAAGGTTGGTGGATCAGACATGAAGGATCATGGAGAGGTAATAAGGAAATGGTCAAACTATGTATATAAAATAAATTAAATTGAGATGAATATGAAATTTTTTAGACCAGATTTCGTAATTATAGTAATTTTACATTCTTTACTAATAATCAAGAATAGCTATGGCACCATGGTGACCATAGTTAATTGGATTCAGTGGATAAACTAAACTAGGAAGCTGCAAGTTCCTAACCTGAATTATTTAGGGTAATCAACTTCAAAGCATTTAAATACAGGAAATTCAACATGAGAAGCAATTTAGTTACAGCAATTCTTTTAAATTCCAGCCTCCCATCAATCAGCAGTTATATAAGACATTTAAAGAAATATTTCAAAACTTTCAAATATATTTGAAATAGTATTAGAGAAGTGAAAATCATAGCAAGTGAAAAGTACCACAGGATAGAAGCATTAATGATAAAACTAGGGAAGAGAGAACATACCAGTAGTTGTTATCGACAACACTCCGTCTGCAGTTTGAACAAATATTACACAAAGATAAACACAATTTTTTGATATCAAGTGTCATTGCATAGCACCAATTAATCTTAGACATTCATACAAAAAATTTCATGGGTTCTTACAAGATGCAAATGCCTTCCAAGATGGTCTTTCAAACTTAAGATTTGTTCTATCTTAAGTGGAAAATCAACATAGTGGTATAGCCAAACATAATCCAACACAAAATGGAAACCATTCAAAAGGAATGAACTATGAAGTCAAATTAATATATTTTAAGTTGAAGCTCTTGAAAGAGCATGACAACAGGAATATTAGTTTGCCGGCTATTACCATACTATTAAGACCAGGCTAACACTCAAATATATGAACTCATGGTATTACCCCATTTATCACACGATATGGAATGCACTCCAACATCTAGGCCATGAAACTCCACCAAGTTGCTTCTGATCCCAGTATCTGAAACTGGCAAATCATACAACTCTCAGATGCATCACAAAAGTTGTCAAACTAATGTTATGCACTATGAAATTTGAAGAAAATGCCCTCTTTGCTAGAGATTATTTAATTCCATTAGTTTTTTTGCATTTCATTAATATAGGACAAATGTGAGAGAAATGTTATGCTAAAGAATTGTTGCCTATCTAAATGCATTGCTTGTGTTCTTACCAGAGATTTGCATAAATGGAGGATTTGATGTGTGGAAACATTTGATAGAAATTGATAATCGGCAAAGACTCTCAGCAATTCGGCATCTTTGAATTGCTGAGTAGACAAGCTAAAGAGAGAAGAAATTGAAAACAAAACAAAAAAGTGAATAAATAGCTGCAAAGAAAACAAAGAACAAGAATGAAATAAAAAATTGAACTAGTAGGAAAGGATAATTGTGTTTCACCAAATGTAGTAGTTGTCTAACAGAAGAAGTGAAGCCACTTGCCCAGCTTGAAACAAACTTTCTTCGCCTTTTAGTTCCCCGTTCTTTTGCTTCAATATATACCTACTCATTAACACCAAAAAAATTAATTTAAATTATTCTTGTTTACTTTCATTATAAAATTCAATTTCAAAAGTAATGCCCATTGATTTTTGCAAAATAAAATGTACTTCCAACTTGAGGGAGCTCCAAAATGTAACATATATTGTTGTCTTTTTATATGTGAGTAATCTATTTGATAACTTACCAATTGTATTTTGGTCAACAACAGCAGAATGAACCTGCTCAAATGAATCAAAGACGAATTTAAAGAATAGATTTTAAGCTAAAGGATGCTAGATCAAGCCAAAAGAAGGATTAGGAAATGCAAGTATCTTCTGAGAATGATTGACAAAGTCCTGGCCTTTGCCAAACTGCTACAGTTGATTGTAAGCATAAGAAGAGAAGAAACATTGACAGATCACTGGATGCAGAGTCTAATCCTTTCTCTATTGATATAACATATAAGGAAGTATTTTATAGGAACAGAGACAAAATAAGTTAGCTATATGATATCTTGGTATCAGAGACACTTGTCAGTTCCCATCCTTCAACTTATGTTACCATTATCAATGTGTTATATGCCTCCTTCCTGTGTATTGCACTCTAATTCACCTAATCTATTTCTAATAACTTTGATTTGCTGCTTGATAGAGCCAATTCCTAGCTCATGTGATGTCCACATTTGTCCATTTTTTATAGATTTGCAAAATCATTACAAAATCTAATAATTCCTTTGCTAATTAAGTATTTGCATCAATCCCAACATAAATCTTTCTCTTTTCCATTCTGTATTAAATGCTAAGGTTTTAAGTCTGTATCAAGCATCTAATTTCCAGTAATACGTAACTGTTCCACATTCGTTTGTCTTCATCATGTTATTCTTTAGTCCTTCAATTTGGCGCTTTCATCATCCTAAAGTCAAGCCGCAGCTTCTCCCTATGTTGTAGTTCTAACTTACTCTACCACAGTTATTTCTTCTAAAACCTTTCACCAAAGCACTTTGTGATTCTTGTTTCCTTTCCTAATGACCTTTCCATCTGCCGCACAACAAACAGAACCGTAAAGTTAGGGAGAGAGTGTTTCTTAGTATTTAAGTTATTAGTGAGGTTTTTCTTGATAAAACGTCTATCATACCCTATACCCAAGGTGTATCAACTAATTCAAACCCAATCTCAATGATCGGAGCGTACTCCTTTGAAGTGCCTCCTTTGTCACAGTTAGTGTATTCCTCTTAATCCCTTAGCATATAAATCTTCCTGATTTGGACTCCAATGAATCATACGCAACGGAGTCTCTTTAAAAATTTTACTTTACCTTAAAGAAGCTCATCTCTAGGAGCTTACCTTAGTCGTCTCTCTTAAGGTAAGCTTAGGGTTCCCTTTGGTCATCCTCTACTTTTCATGATTTTAACATTTGCTAACCTATTATTCCTTTTGCAAAGGAAAATTTTCTTCACATTAACGCCCAAGACATTGCTGAATATGTCCCTTCCTCAAGTGGTGGCCTTTGCAATACAACTAAAAGTGGAGACAACTGCACCTACTATGATAGAGGTTGGACTGAGCTCTTCCTTTATTGTGGTGTCTCATGCCACCA
This sequence comes from Zingiber zerumbet, assembly GCA_037833815.1. Taxonomy (NCBI): domain Eukaryota; kingdom Viridiplantae; phylum Streptophyta; class Magnoliopsida; order Zingiberales; family Zingiberaceae; genus Zingiber; species Zingiber zerumbet. The sequence continues at coordinate 6,792 of JBBMJZ010390485.1, read as the reverse complement.
ATGTGGAACCAGATACTGCTACCTAAGGCATTATGGTGTGAAGTGCTTGATACTCAACTTTTGTCATCTCCCTCAGAGTGAAGGATAAAGGTCATGCCTCCTCTAGACCTAGGTCTAATAAAATTAAAAGCTTTCTGGGGAAGACTTTGTGCCAAGGGACAATGTATTCCCAAACCCATCCAATGAATCAAGTTGCCAAGACCTCATTAGGGAGGTAAGAAGTGAGGATGCTAACAATTGTCAAATCTTGAATCTTGTTGAACCCCTACTTGCATGAGTAAACATATAAAAGAATGCTTAGTTATCTCAAAACTATATTTTGGTGTGACTCCCTCACAATGAAAAACAAAAAAACAAATCTATGACTAAACTCCTAGAAATTAATCCACCACTTGACGATAGATGTAGTTAAGTTCCTCAATGATCACTTCCCTCCTAGATAAGGTAAGGGATGTAGGAGTGCATATCAATCTCTGATTGGAGGAGAATCAAAGTTGAAAAGTTGAAACTTGATTCTTCATCAGCATGACGCCGAGGTGGAGAAGATGAAGATGTTAATAGAGAGTAAGGTTTAGAACATCATTCTGCATTAGGGTGTCACCTTCTAATCAAAATGGTACAATTTTAGTCTCAAGTTATGCTAGCACTCACATGCTTTGTCACACTTCAACATGTATCGAGAATTCGAGATCAACTCGTGAGTTAATGCTTTGTTAAACCTTAAAGTGTGTCGAGATCAACTCATGAGTTATAATTCTAATCATGTTCTACATACCTTGTTTGCCACCAAATATGAGCGTATAGAAATTAGCAAGTGAATTAAATTAAAATTTTATAACTAAAGTATCAAAATATTAAAGCATCACAACTAATAACAATTAGTTACTAATACTAAAAAAAATATTGTGTATCAAATGAAAGCATTGGTTCTTGTAGCATGCCATTGATCTCCATAATTTTCAAGACCTTTATTAATCAATACTCAAGACATACATTAATTAGTGTTCCTAGGATGTCTTGGAATAACTTTATCCACATTCCCATAAATATATTTTGGTAAACAACTAAGGTTTGGATATGTGTTGCACAACTAAAAACGGAAAAGGCATCTGTGTATATCTTGATTTCTTCAATTCCAATCTCACTTCTCTACTACTATTGTTAGTGCTCCAATTGGTGCTTCCTTGTTCACTACCCTCGCTTTTTAGTGTTTCATTTCTTACTAGTGACTAGCAACAAAATCAGAGAATAAGTCAAGGGAAAGGAATCTTTCTGTTTTCAGCCAGTTCTAAATGATATCAACTAAGATAGTTTTAATCTCAGTCAGTTAGGTTGGAACTATATTGGCACAAATGGCACAATGGCATTTGCTCATATTGATATAGTATTAGTATTGGTCAACTACTAGAATGAATGATATGTTCCAGACAACCAAACTATCTAAAATCAATCAACAATTGAAACTATAGTAGAGAGGTAGCTCATAGAGCTCAAGGACCTAAGCATGTCTAGAAGCGTTCATTAGGAGTTATTGTGTCTTGAAAGACTAGGTAGCAAGTAGCACTCCAAAAAACTAAGGATCACCCCACAATGCCACACATCTAAGAAAGAATCTGCCTATGCTTCTACAAAGTCTGAAAGGATACATTAACCAGATGATGGGGTATAAAGATTTTAGGATCTTCAAAATAGGAATCTTGAAGCATGTTGAGTCTTCCTTCACGCTTAGCTATGACCTCAAAGGACACCATGGCATTCCCCTAACCCCTGAGCTAGATGTCAAACTATCTCGCAATGGGCACTGCAAGGAACCTGTGGTTAAGGAGCTTCTAGTAGTGGAGGGATTTATAATAACTCAATAGACCTGCCAAGATCCATAAACAAAGTTATGACATAGGAGCAAAATGACAAAGTCAAGCTTTCCTTATATACTAGAACTGAATTATGAGTTGTATGAAATTCTTCCTTTATCATCGCGTTACTCTTATGTGCATGCTTATCCATGGTGTGATTGCTTATAACTTGTATAAGCTAAGGTTTAGGATTGCCTTCCAACTTGGAGGCCTTGCCTTGACCCATCTATCTAGCTTGTCCAAATTTTCATTAAGCTTCAATTTAGCCTTTTCTAAAATGATGCTTGGCTACGCCATGTGTACTTATCCTTTCCTTGGCCAACATATATTATCATTTCTTTAGATATTGACTTTAGTTTAATTTAATGTTTTAATACAATATTTTATATTGAAACGCATGCATGGAGCAAGGATCAACATCTTCAGTTTAGAACTACTTGGGCCATTTAAGCCTCGCCTTCTTGACTTAGTTAGGTCTTTGGCTCCTTAGACCATGTTGTTTTGTCAACTTTATTTCTTTAGTCTCTTGGGCCTCATCCTCATCTTACTAAATCTAGATCTTCAGCCTCAATGTTGTCGTAAACTTTGGGTCTAGAGTGTCTTGGGCCTCACCTTATCTTTGTATAGTGTACACTTTCTCAGGCCTCACCTAATAATCTAGTGCTTAGTCTTGGACAAGCATCTACAATCTTTAGTCATTCTTCATTCATTAAGTTTGAGTCCTTTGTCAATGACTTGGGTTTACAAACATTTTTTAGACCTCACAATGCTTATTTAAGTCAACTTTGATTAACCTCTTCAACTCCATTCTCATAACTCATTGTTTTTTCATATCATATGAAAATAATAAAAGTTTGAAAATTTTACATTTTCGAACAAGTTTGGATTGTATCAACTTTAGATGAAGCCAATAAATTATAAGTTTCCCCTTAGCAAAGAAAACCTTTTTTTTTTTGCAAATTTTGAATTTTAAGTTTCCCCTTAGCAAAGAGCATTTTTATAGTTCATCATCTTGAGACAATTTAAGTTTGTTGGTTCTATCATTCAGAGCTTCTAGACTTGAGTTCATAGCACAAAAGCTGTCATTAGCATCTTCAATGAATTATGATAGCCTATCTAAGACTCTTCTATGTTGACTCATACTATGTCTACCTTGGTTAGGTTCAAAAACTGTCACAAAAGTGGTAGGGCGATTTTGGTCGCTTATAATTTGTTCAACATCTACCTTCCCAAAATTATATTGTAGGTGTTAGAGTCACAGCAGAAGAAGCATATTGGCACATTGGAAATGATAGTAATTTTTAGTTTTTGCTTCTGTTACCTACATGAATAAATGAAACCAAACAAACAAAATAGCTTTGGTAAAAGAATTAGCTTCATGAATGTCGCACACATATTTATAACCTCTACATCATCCATGCTACTTGAATTTCTTTTGTAGCAAAAGGTGATTGCGCTCATCCCAGGCTAGTGTAGCAAAAGGTGAACTTCTTGTTGTAGAATAAAGGGGTTAGTGTTCAAGAGGGGTAAAACTATTCATCATTTTAAACCCCTAGGAAGGGACCAATGGCACAGGGTAAGCAAATGCATAGAGAAAGAAAGGATAGGTGGTTAACTTTAGATTATAATAGCCTGTATCTCTTAAGATCATCAAACCTCTTATTTTTAGAGATGATTCTAAATTATCTTTAATCACAACCATCTATTTGATTAATTAGTTTACAAGGCCTATTAATTATAAAATATATTTTTAATTAATCTTAGAATAATTTTAATAATTTTATTATTATTTTACAATATTTCAAACCTTCTAAAATATTTACAATTCATGTATAATAATTTTTAAAACTATTCCACATCCAAATCAATATCTTCAACTCTTGTAAAATTAATAGCCTTTAGAATCTGTGATCATCCAAATTAAAATTCAATCAATTAATTAATTTCAATTTGAACCTCTCAAATTTAATCAAACAAATTAACTTTATTTTACAACTAAGCACTCTAATTTAATTGAATAAATTCCTTGTTAAGTTATTGTAATTAAAGCAATTATTAATAAATTAAGATAATTAACTCTTCACTATTTGATAATTAATTAAGATAATTAATTAGAATAATTAATTTTAATTATCTACTAAATTTCTTCCAATGTTACCAGCATCACATGCCAAAAGTCTAAAACTTGTGCAACTCTATATACTTCTAGAAGTAACATGTAAATTTCTTTGTACATAATTAGGGTTGTAAATGAACCAAACGTTCGTAAACAAGCTTGGTATTTGGCTTGGTAAGAACTTATTTATGTTCGTTCAATTTACGCAAGATCAATTAAATAAACAAGCTTAAACAACTCATTAAACTAAACAAACAAGTTTGAACATATGTGTTCAGCTTGTTAACGTTCGTGAACAACATTTGTGAACAATTCATGAACCATGTTCATTAAAAAAAACTCTTATCAATATGCTAAATAAATAAACAGGTAAATTTGAATTATCGAACTCAATAACCAATCAAATAAGTAAAAGTTTCAAACAATCAACCAAGCTTGAATTAAGAGCTTGATAACATCTAAATTAACCAAACTCAATCCAAGCTCAAGCCAAACTTGAATTGAGAGCTCGATAACATTTAAACGAACCAATCTCAAGCCAAGCTTCAAATAAGCTCAAGCTCATAAAAAATAAATCAAGCCAAGCTTGAACAATCATTTCAAATGTTTGGTTCATTTTAAGCTCGGTCCGGCTTGACTCGGTTACCTTATCAAATAAGCTTAAACACCTCAAAGCTAGGCTCAGCTTGTTTATAGCCTTATACATAATAGATCAAACTTTTTAATCTTCATGAAGTTGTTATTCATTGGTTTAGGTGCATAAATCTTAATGGACCTCTAGTACGGCAACAGTTGTGCAATATGATAAATACAAAAAGAAGTTCTCAAAATGAACAAACAAACTTATAATATCAAGCTCACTAACCAATTAAACAAGCTTTAAATGTTAAAAGTTTTAAACAACCTTGAATTGAGAGCTCGATCATATTTAAATTAACCAAGCATATACGAAGCTTGAGCCAAACTCACTCGTAAAAAAGAGACCAAGCTAAGTTTGAACAACCGTTTCAACGGCTTGGTTCATTTTAGGCTCGATTGGCTTGGCTTGGCTCAATTACCGTATCAAACAAGCTTGAATAACACAAAGTTTCTCTCTTGTTTACAACCCTATCTGCAGGGCTAACAACAAACCTAGTAAGTGTATATGAACCTTTTAAAGCTCTAACCAATAAGACCCAAAATAGATTGATTCTTTTATGAGATGAATGTAATCTCAAATCAAAAGATCAGTTGCACCCAACCTACATGTGAAATCCCAAAAACACTAGGTAAACTAACAAATGACTTTTCATGGCAAGTTATATCGATCACAATATCCCACCTATAAACTTATCTAGGCATCAATATACCTATAGACATATAATCATCTACTAGTATCATATAGTAGAAATATAGCACTTCATATTTTACAACAAAGTTAATATCTTATCTCACAATTGTAATGACTAGAGACATTCAATAATATTATCTATCATACTCTACCGTCTCACATTACAACTAATCCATCACTGAAGTAGTAGTATTATCATGAACTTTATTTATAATCTATCAATTGTACATAATAGAGATTATAATAAAATAATAATTTAATTAAAAATATGCAATTATAAAATAGTGATTTCTTCACAATCCAATTATCGCAAAGGCACTATTGCTATGCAAATATACCACCAAAAATTTGGCCCTCACAATGTAAAATTATGCTTCTTCCCCTATGATATTGTCCGACTCAGGCAAGATAAAAGAATATATCGTAAATACCAACTAGCATGAAGAGAACTTATTGGACACACTAACTCACTAGAACCATACAATCTCTACCTCATTTATTGGTCTGTCCTAACCCGATTTAAAATAATGAAGCTATACATTTTGGTATTCAAAATAAACTGTGACTAATTACGTTAGCTAAATGTTCCTTAAATATCCAAACCTTAACTAATTTTCCAGTTTAATACCTTGTGTCATTCATATGCATAAAGAGTTCATTAGATCTATCATTCAATTTTGATTGACCATTATTAATCAATTAAGTATATGATTTTATTTATATTTAGAATTATAACCTAGAAAATCCTTTGTTCCCAATAATCATATCTAAGCACTTTGAGTTATTAGTGAATTTTTCTAGTGTTATTCTTGTCCCATCAAGTGGGATTTCAAATTTTTATTCTCAAATTCTAATTCCTCAACCTTATTGTGATCATGTTCACAAGTGGATGTTTAGTTCAAAATTGTTTTCTTCTTCACTTAAAGTTTCTTACTCTTAGTTTATAAATGCTACAAGAGTTTAGTGCATGAATATTCTTTGGGTTAGCTCCTTATCCAAGGTGTTCGGGCTACTTATAGCCTTTGTTGGGTTATTCTTTTTCATTTCCTCTTTTTTTTTCCTTTATTAATTCTAGGTATTTACTCTTAAGGTGATTTTTATTATTGCACTTAGAACATATAAGTATTTGCTTGGATTTTTTGCTCTTCTTCATCTTTTTTACCATATAAGCGATATGTTTAGCATCAAGTTCACTAGTGTTCAGTGAAAAGGATGATGATAATGTTGGGTTCTTCGGACCGCAAAAACCGCTTTTTGCGTTACGGAAACCTCGAAACCCATGCCACGGATCCATGCGAAGTTTATAAAATTTTGAAAAACTTCATGTACGAGTTTACTAAACCTAGATCTACACTAGATCTACGAGGAAAAGGAATTTTACCCTTGATGCGATGCCCTTCGCAATCCCGCTCGTCCAAGGTTCGCCGGATCTCGAGATCGTCAAGTGTACGATCCTCTATGCATATCCACACGAACAAATGATGGAGAAAACA
>JBBMJZ010390476.1:0-14657 GCA_037833815.1 Zingiber zerumbet | reverse complement strand
TATTTTCTTTTAAGTTTTTTTCCCCCTCCCTTTAAGTCTGCATGTCATGGGGTCTTCTCAACAGTGCGCCTGAATTTTCCAGGGTCTCTTGATTTCAGAACTGTGTTTTCTAGTGTTTTTTGGATAGATCATATGGAACCCAATAGCTTTACCTTGAAACAAAACCCTAATAACATGAGAGAAATTAAACCATGTGCATTCACATCCTTGCTTAGCTGATGTCCTAAGTCCAAACCCGGCCTTCTCCCTCCTCCATCTCTCATATCTACATACTGGCGCTTTATATTATTCAAACACGGAAGATGAACTTTTGGGAGCTTATGATCAGCTTCATCTACTTTCACAACACAATGATGTACGTTTCTTTTTTTATTCAATTTTTAAAAAGTTTTTCAGTGATTAAAATAGTTAGTATAATCGTCATAATATCATCACAAGACTCCTACATGTTTGTTTTTTTTTTTGGGGTCTTTTCAAGCAAATCAAAGTGCACATATATACATTTTACTTTTGGTAGAGGAACTGACAACTTAAAACACTAAATGTGCTTGAGTTAGTTCTCTCTCTCTGTTTTTTTTTTTTTTTTTGAAGTTTGAATGATAAGTTAGCCTACTTTGTTGAGGCTTATGAAAAGGAATTTCTTCCCTTCACCATTCCACTTCGCAAGCATCAGAAAAACTGAGGGCTTCAGCCACTCAAATCAAAGAGAGCAGCAGTCTTTAATTCTGTTTGTAATAAACTTTATTTTACAAATGACTCCTACCTCCCCACCATATTTTTTTTTTACAGTTTTCAACAGGAAGCATAATAGATATTGAAACAAGATTTTTTTTTAAAAAAAAAGTAATATTGAAATATGAAACTTAAAAGAAGGCAATTCACCTTAAATAATGTTTCTGTCAAAGTAATATTATTGTAATTGTACTTACTCTTCCATTTGGTTATCTTTCAGTGTCCCAATATTATGTTATCATCTTCTAACTTATATCCAACTTCACTTTTATAATGATAGTTTAATTTGTTGTTCTACTTCATATATTACTCTCAGTTTCTCATTTCAGTTATGCTTCTAACTATTCAACATTCTCGAAAAGATACAGATACTCACTCTTCATTTCATCCCACTAGAATTAACTTATCTTCCATGCTGAAAATGTGTTATTAATTGTTGTTTGTATTTTCAATCAAGGATATCAACATCAATGATATATATAACTATAATGAGAAGTACTTAAGTATCCTAATAGTCTAACCATTAGAGAGAGATACCCATTCTTTTAAGCCCTAAAAATGCTCCTACAGGTACTCTTTCATGTGGGACTGTGGGTGCAAAAAAAGAAGAAGAAAAAAAAAGTATTTCAACACACTCCTTCATATGCCCATTCCACTGTAGACCATTGATTGGGCAGTAAATGACAACCTTAAATGATTACTCCATTAGTATAAACACTCAATGGGCAATAGATTGTCTTAGCTTGTTGTCTAGACTACATGAGTTGTACCCTAGACTACATGAGTTGTACCCATGCCAAAGATTGGATCATGCCGCTTTGGAACCAACTTAGCCCGCGAAGCAGGCTAGGCGATCATCGCTTGACCTATAGGTGGTGTTCAATGAATGGTGAAAAAGGCACATTCTTTGAACCCTAACTTATCCACCATAGCTCATTATGTACTAACTATTTCAATGCCAATAATAGTGCCAAAGTCATGCTTTAATAATGTAGACAATCAAGTGAATTGGATGAATAGAGAAAAAGCCACTTGTAGGACAATGCCTTGTAAATGTACATATGCTTAAGGAATGGTTATATTCAAAGATGCACTAATAAGATAAAGACAATTAGATCCAAATATCAAACTCAAAGATTGTCAAAGCCGGTTTGAGACAATACATGCAAGTGGTCCAAGTCAAAGATGACATGACTTGACCCACTTCTGCCTCATATAGTAATGTAAGGTAAATCTAATATTTATCTACTATTTGTCTTATTGTATTAATTATATATATTGTATAGGACATAATCATATAATAAAATTTTATATTTTTTTATATTTTTAATTGTTTGTATTTTTAAAAATAAATCCCCTTAATTTTTATATTTTATATTCTTAAAATTTAATTAAATAATTGATATATACTCAAGCTCAAGCTAGTATGGGTCACTAAGACTTGGATTAGGACCGAGCGGACCGAAGGATATTCCTAGCTGTGCTCAACACAACCTATTTGGATTTGTGTTGGATTATAGGCACAACATCTTGACACCTCTAATCTAAAGATGTAAGTAAGTTGCTCTTATGGGGATATCTCATTCTCACATCATTACAAGAAAATAGGGCTTGACAATTTTTATCTCTAAAAGTTATTTTTCCGTCTCTAAATAATGTTTAAGACATAATATTTGGTCTTTAAAATTTGTTAGTAAAAGCCTCATAGCTAATTTTGATACAGAAATATTTCGTCTTTAATTTCAAAAATGGGGGAAAACTATTTATGAATCTATTTTTAATTTAACCAAATGAAATTAATTTTAAATACAAATTCAGTTTCTAATTTTATTTTGAATCTCATTAGTCAATCTCAAATAGCGTATCAAATATAATTTAAATCTATTTATAAATCAATATATGATTCTGTTTATATATCAATATATAAATTCATTCCTAAATTTATCATTAAATTTATATTATAATCAATTTCTCATCTACATGATACTTTGTAAGAAACAATAAAGCATTTCAAACAGATTAAAAATAGTAAAAAACAACTAATTTCGCAATTTTAAAAAATAATACAATTAACATTAATATTAATAAATATTTACATCATTTAAGTAGACTTAATCCTTAAATTTTAAATATATTTTATTTTTGTCTTAAAATTTTAAGTCTCTAATTTATATAAATTTGACCAGTCTCAAATATTTATTAAATTTTAAATGATTTTTTTGATAGAAATTATATTGTTTTAAATTTCATTTGTAATATGTACTTATTTTTATTTATAAAAAATTATTTATAATTTCATCTCAAATTCATTTTAAATTTTATTTCATATTCATCTCTAATTTACAAAAATTTGAAAATTATATTTCTGTTCTAAAAATTTGTTTCTAATTTATATAATTTTTTTTTTAAAAAAAAAATGCGTCTCAAATTTATTGTTTCAAATTTGTTTCATAATATGTATTTATTTTTATTTATTAAAATTTATTTACAATTTCATCTCAAATTAATTTTAAATTCACTTTCAAATTCATCTCTAATTTACGTAAATCTGAAATAGGTTTTATTTCTATCTTAAAAATCTATCTCTAATTTATATAAATTTGACATAATTTTTTTCCATCTCAATTTTTTATTAAATTTTAAACATATTTTTTTTTGACAGAAATTATATTATTTCATATTTCATTTGGAATTTGTTTATTTGTGTTTGTAAAAATGTATTTGCAATTTCATCTCAAATTCATTTTAAATTCCGTTTCAATTTTTCTTCATATATTATATTTTTTTTAACTAAAACGGATTAGTAATTTCATAGCAAATCCGTCTCTTATTTATCAAAGTCTTAAACGAATTATAATTTTATTTCATAAATCTATTTCTGAAGTCATGTTTTGTTATTGTATATATCTGAAGTTGTGTTATTTAGTCTCAACAAGGAGATATTATATAAATAAAATACAATCCCTCACCATGTCATGAATTCTATCCATTGAATGCATTTGTATCAAATGTAACCTTCCAACCAAGTAATTAGGAAACCCTTTGTCTATTGTTAATTGCTTCTTGCACTAATTTCTTAAACTCTACTTGTGAAATTAAGAGGACATCCAATCCCCCCTAAGTTCATGTTGGTACCCTAAACCTAAAAATAATGTGGTGAAATGAAGGAACTATATTGCATGCTTTAATTAGAAACTTTTGTGTTCGAGGGCCATACATGCCTGCTCCCAAATTAATGCCCTACAATGCACTTTAAGATTTAATCTTAACCTAAAAAAATGCAGTATCATTAAATGATAGTATACATATCTGTCTCTCTACGCAGGTTACACTCCCAAGTGACAGGTCGTTCGACGTAGTAACTGTTCGTTGTGGCCATTGTGCCAGCATTTTCTCTGTGCACCTGGGCAGCATGTTTCAGCCCTTTCCCTCCCAAGATTTTCAGGTTTTAATGGCCAATTCTGATTATCATTTGTGTTTCACTTAAGTTTTTTGCTTCACGTAAATGCCTTTACCACTAAATTGTTGGCAGGGATTCAATATTGGAGTTATTAAAAATTACCAAATGGATTTTGGGTCATCTTCACAAGATAGGCCACCTTCTTTGAAATCCTCAACCGAAAATGCTGAACGACAACAATTACCTGTTCCTCGTAAGCATGCATTTTCTCAGTCTCATACCTATATCGAATATATTGATACTTGGCTCAAAAGATAATTTTTTAGCGTGCTCATTATGAATGGGAATCTTGGTGCAACGGTAAAGTTGTTGCTGGTTCAGAAAAGTAATTTGGGTTCATAAGAAAACTTAGTCTAAGAAATGACTATATAGCAACTAGAACAGCTCAAGTGACTAGGAATGATTCAATATCTAGGCCAACATACAGCTTGAGTTTAAACCTCATACTGAAAACACTTTGTTTGTTTTAAAGACAGGTAAATAATTTGATTAATTAATGTAATCAATTATCATGCTAATTACTGGGAATATTGTTTTTATTTACCAGCCCCTGAAAAACGACACCGTCTGCCTTCTGCATACAACAAGTTTATCAAGTAAGTTTATGCTCTTTTTCAGTATTTCCAAGTGCATGGTATTAATTTTACTAATTAAAATTCACTGACAATTATATTGCATCTACATAATAATTATGGGTTCGAGTAATTTGTAACTTTGATAATTAAATAGGGAGGAGATTCAAAGGTTAAAGGCTAATAATCCTGACATCAGCCACAAACAAGCATTCAGCACTGCAGCAAAGAATGTAAGTTTCTGGTTGCATGATAGATCATAATTTTATGCATACATTGAGAATTAGATAATGCATTTTAATAATATTTAGCATCTGTTAGTTTAGAATAAAGTAATGAAGCAGTAATTTCGTTTGTTAACTTGCATTTCTTAATACAAAAACACTAGGTCAACTCATCCTAAATGACGCTTAAAAGACTTTAATATCCCAAATGTAGATTTATATTGCTATATAATCTTGCAGTGGGCACACTTGCCTCACGATAATCCTGACAACGACGAGCGACAGAAGCTTGAGGATCATCAGCTAATGACTTCCCCAGGTGATCTAAGAAGTTAAATCAGTTAACTGACTAGGCGTACGTTCCTAGTAATGAATCATATGTGCATGCTTAAGTCATGAGCAGATGCTTAGACTCCTGAACTTATAGTCTTCCGTATGGCTGGATTAGCACATCAACTGCATTTGAACTTTAATTAACTTTGCTTCCGTTAATTTGGCTCACTTTTCTCTTGATTTTTCATCTTTTGGTTGATACCTACCTACATAATGATCCTGTCCAAACTCAGTGAAGACAACTGGTTGGGGATGTGACTCCTTGGTGGACTGTACGAAGACTACGCCCGACCTGCAAGGACAAAAACGTCAATATCGGGCCAGGGAAGGGGTCCCGGCGTTGGCCCTCTGACGCTCAAGTCAGTCACCAGCAGCAGTAAAAATGAATACAAATAGTAGACGAGAGCTCTCAATAGTAGAATAGGTGTACGTGCGTATCTCCTCTAATAGTATGAACCCCCTTTATATAGAGATGTGATGATGTACGAGCATGCATCCTCAAGAAACGTGCAGGCACACATCCCAAGGTGCTTGCACATTTCTATACTTGTCCTATGAAAGAACGTGTTAGTAAAGCATCTCTGACATCTCACCTTAATAAGGCGTGTAAACCTCTGATAAGACAGTGGAATCTTCTGTCGTATCATCTGCTTGTTGACCATGCTTGGTGTCAACGACACTATCTCCCAAAAAGATATTAAAAGATATGTCAGTGATCCCTTTTCTCGGCCGAGCGGGATAACCACTGGGTCGAGTACTCCCCCGCTCGACCTAATTGGGCTGCTTTTCCATGGGGTAACGCGACCTGACAGCTTATGTTCGCCCGATCGGGCTAACTCCCTGATCGTCCTAACACTTCTCTGCTCCATGATGAGCATCCATTGATCTTGGCTGCACGGGCCTTCTACTCTGGCCAGATCATTGTCCGTCGGGAGTCTCATTCCCGATCGGCCACTACAGTAGAGACCGACTTGGGCCCCTTCAGAGCGTGCTGGCCGGTTCACTGTCGTTGACCTCCTTAACCTTAACCTCCACGTTGATCTCTTTCCCGTCCTCTGCCCCACACTTAGTAGGCCCCCTTTACCATGTCATCACATAACATGATTAATTCAGTATATATATTACTAGCTCACAACGATATATGGATTCAGACTTTTCAAATTTATAGATCAAAACGTCACATACACATAAAAGAGTGTTTTTTTCCTCTTGGAAGAAGAAAAAAAATGAAAATTAAGATAAAAATGTTAGTTAGGAGCGACCCGAAAGCCCGTAAGATCGATGATTAGGACATAGACAGTTATACTCGTTCTATATAACTGCTTTGGAAGTTATAACCGTTACGTGTAAATACCGTTATCTTTTAAGCCATCAGCATTGTCTTTGGTTCCTCTTTTTGCGACGGGCTCCGCCAGAAACCTGCACCGTGGAACCGCAGCCACATCGCCCTCTCCACCTCCGCCATCTCCTCAGCCGTCAGCCCCACCACCACCTCTTCGCTCTCCGATTCCTCCTCTCCCGCTACTGCGGAGGTATCATCGCTGGCCTTGCTCCCCAACAGCCTCTCCTGTCTGAGCATCCTCCGCCTGGCTCTCCGCGCCCGCATCGCCTTCCGGAAGATCCCCGCCGGAAGACGCACCGCCGTCAGCACCACCACGTTCACCGCGGCGCAGGGGAAGCAGCAGCACACGGCGACGCATTCCGCCGCCGCGCCGCCGGCCATCTCCGCGCACCGAGCGCCCACCGGCGGCGGCGACCTCTTCAGGATCACCGGATGCCGGCGCCGTGCTCTGACGTCCGGCGGCATCGCCGACTGGGGGCTGGGCGAGGACAGGGAGCAGCGGCGCGCCATCGTGCCCGGGGGGCGTCTGGTCAAAACTGTCGGCCGTTCGACGTCATCGTCGGTTAGCGATCGCAGGGTCGTTTATGGGACCCACAGCTCGCCCTCTTTATAGTCTGACCGTTCTAGAAACCAAACCATTTGTGGAATGTAACAGAACGTGAGCTGAAATGGAGTGGCGACCCTAACATTCAGGCTTAATTAAGGTTGCCGTCCTAAATCATACTTATCCGCTAATTAAATAGTGAATTGACATCCGCTGACCGCTAGAGAGTATTATCCAACTCTCTATTACTGCGACACACGTGTGAATCGCTCCTCTCCACACGCTCGCCATTCCGATGTGCCCGGATCCGTACTCGCGCTCTTCGCGCCACCACCAAAATCATTTCCCCATCGAAATCCTTACCCATCGGCGCACCGGCTCCAGCGATAGGCTGCATTCGCCAACGAAACGGCGAGTACGTTCGGCGTGCTTTGACGACACTTCGCTGGAGGGAACGACCTTATCCACTTAGTATTCGCCTTCCTCCGTGATGATCTCCCACGTGTTAAGTGTTCTTCCTCGGAGGATGTAGTCCAACATTATCCATAAATAGAGGGGAGAAGAAACTTGCTCTACGTGAATTAATGAGTGGTGATTAAGAAAATAGTACTACACGATAAAAGAAAGATACAGTAGTGACATGGGAGGTCTTCGATTGGCGTACGGATTGATGTTCCTCTTCGCCTCCGTCGTCTTCATCAAAATGCTTCATCTCTTCCTCTGCCCTGTTTTCTTCATCACCAGCTCGTAGATAGCTAGCGATGGGTGGAGCGACGAATCATCCCCCCGACGGTGCTCGGATCAACGCCGGACACGGGCGATCGAGTGAGTGCTTAAGTCTCACGTTCTGTTTCGTAGAAGATGCGCGTGTGTTTTATTGATTGCTGGTCGTAGGCTGTGTTCTTGAACATGTTTGATGTTTCAGTGGTGATATGAGCAATGGAATTAATAAGAAATGGAATCATGAATAAATATGTCCTTCCAGTTTGATTTATATTTCTTATCTTTTGCATGCACTTTGTCAATTCAAAGGATTGAGATCCAGAGTCTGATTAATAACACGATACCAGGAGCATAATACATATTTGAGCATACGTGGATCGCAATTCAATTTTTTTATTTGAGCTTGGTCCTTACTGACCGACTAAAAATCAAATCGAACCAAACCGGGCTCATCCTGTTTAGGCGTAGCCCTGGTTCTCCTCCATGAACCGCTTGATGCGCCTCATCAGCTCGTCCGACGACTCCGATCTTGGGTCGATCGTGAAGAACCCGTGCTGCTGCCCCGCGAATTCCGCCAGCTCCACCGGCTTCTTCCACCCTTTCAGCCGCGCCGCGTACTCCGCAGCCCTGTCACGCAGAAGATCCCTCTCCCCCACCACCACAAGCATCGGCTCGAGCTCCGCCGCTTCCAGATCCGGGCTCTCCGGCCCTAAGGGATTCACCAGCGGATGATCCAGTGTCGCTCCAGCCGGAATCGAGAGACGCCAGTACCGGTCGTTGAGGTCGCGGTTCAGGAACGCGTCATCGGGGCACTCCGCCTCCGACCGCGTCCGCCTGGATCCGCCAAAGAAGGGCATCAGGAGCACGAATCCCCGGAGGCGGACGGGCGCCAGGGCGGCCCAGCTGGCCGGGGAACCGAACCTGAGGGCGATGTGGTGGGCGATGTTCCCACCGGCCGAATCGCCAGAGATGAATACCCGGTCAAGGTCTGCCGACTCGGCCAGCCAGGGATCTCCGGAACGGAGCCACTCGATCGCGGCGACGGAATCGTCGATGGCGGCGGGAAGGCGGTGCTCGGGGGCCAGACGGTAGTCGGGGGCGACGATGAAAGCGCCGAGGTCGGAGGCGAGGCGGAGACAGTAGTTATGGAAGTTTGGCCAGGTGCGGGAGCCGATGCAGAAGCCGCCGCCGTGGAAGTAGAAGAAGACGGGGAAGCGGGTGCCGGGGGCGCGGCGGGGGCGATAGAGGCGGAGGCAGAGGGCGTCGGGACCGGGGGAGAAGGAGACGTCCTTCCACTCGATGGAGCCATCGTCCGCGACGGGGACGAGGAAGCTGGTGTTGGCGGAGCGGCGGACGGTGCCGTCACTGAGCACTTGGAGGACGCCGCGGCAGTCGTCGACCACATGCGGCGGAAGCAGCGAAAGAGGGCCGGAGGACGTCATTTGAGGGGATTGGGATGGGAATCATGGGGAGAAGCAGAAAGGGAGATATAATAGAAATGCAGTGTAGTTGGCTGAACGTGGTAGTGACGGGTCGGTAATTTGTCGTGAACTCCGAATGTTTGCGTGGACAAACTCTCTCGTGACATCGATGGCACGACAACGAGAGGCACCAGAGGAGATGTCGTATACAACGTCTCGTCCACCTACAAAAAAACAAAACAAAAAAACAGTGAAACTATTTTTTTTTATAGCAAAAATGGGTCTATCCAAATAAATATACAGGATTCTTTTAAACTATTGCAATGTACATTGTCATATAATGTAGTTCCTCATCAAAGCATTGGTTTGCAAGCTAGCATTTTGTCAACACTACTTGTATTGAAATCATCATTGGTTTCAAAATGGTACCACAGAAGGTGATAGGTTAGTCGAAATGGTTTCGGGTCAAACCAAACCAACTATTTCGTCGTAGGTTTTGGCATGACAGTCGAGATGCCTATCCTAATCCCCAAGTGTTTCAGATATTTTTCATGAGCCATACCTATAATATAATGAATCCAAGGAGAGCGTTATTCTTATTCGTGGTTGGTTCTTTTGCAAAAATGGAAATAAATTTTAACAAGTTGGGGTAAAAAGGGAAAACAAACTTCATTTTTCAGAATACCAACTACCAACCAGGGCAGGAGGGCGGCAATGGACAATGGTAGTGGGCCCAAAATTTAAGAGAATCTAATTTTTTTAATATTATATATTATAGACATATAATTGAAGCTTTGAGTAGAGTCTAAATTTATATTTCAGAACTTTTTAATATTATCCTTTACTTTTATCTTTTTAGATATGTAATTGAGGCTTAAGTAGTTTAACCCAAATTCATATTTCATAACCTTTTATATTATCTTTTATTTTTATCTTTTTAAATTATAATTTATAAAATGATAAATAAATAAAAAATTAAGGATTTAGAACTTCTATTTTTTTTTTGGCCAGGGCTCCGGAGTCGAATGACCGGGCTACTACCAACACCATATTCACCTGTAGATGCTTTTGTCAGTAAAAGTAGCTAAAAAATTAGATTCTAACACGGCCAGAATAAGGTTGCTAATAAAGAAAAAAAAAACTAATATACTTGGAAGAGAGAGAAACTGGAAACATCGTAAAATAAAACACGACCAGCATAAGGTTAATAAGAAAGAAAACTTCCCGTTGCAGTATGTGCTAGTATATTTTGGATCAATTACCAACAACTATCAATAAAGGCAATCAGAAGAAAGGATTTTGTGCCAATCAACACAGTTAACAGATACAATCGTGTTACTTGCACTCAGGTTCAACAAGTGGCAAATTGCTCGGAACCAAATAGCAACCAATCAACCACTAGGAACCACATATGTAACTTTGGAACTTATCTTTCTTATGAAATGGAACCAGTGAAATAGCTCTGGACCTAATCAAGCCCATCATCAAGCTTCCACCAGTTATGATCCGGAAATTGTATACATAGTAAGGATATAATAGCTATTATCAAGCTAATAAAAAACATAATGAAGAGCCAGGTTTATAACAGTGTGTTAGTCATTCAGGCCTGTGTACATATGCAAACATATCATAAAAAAAGCAGCCCGGTGCACGAAGCTCCCGTCATGCGGAGTCCCGGGGAATGATCCATTGTACGCAGCCTTACCCTACTTTTTGCAAGAGGTTGTTTCCAGGATTCGAACCCGTGACCTTTTGGTCATATGGCAACAACTTTACCGTTGCGCCAAAGCTCCCCTTCATATGCAAACATATCATGCCACACAAAAACAAGCAGCATTTAACTCTTGGCAAGTAGCTGCTAGCAATCATGGTTCTGGCACAAACAATCAAACATGAAGCAAATAAGAATAAGAATTATTTTCCTCATGAATCAATAATCTTTGAGCCTTTCACAAAGTTTAATTCTCATGTCAAAAGACTGTATATTGTAATTTCCTAATTATACAAATACCTTCTAGTGATAAGGCAGTCTGGACCATAAATTAATTCAATCTCTCTGCTTATTGTCATTGTTCTTCTTGATAAGGATCAAACATAATTATTGTGTGGAAGTTCCCATCACCAGCATAAGCAATGATCATCCTGATAAATGCTGCATTTTCAGCTCCGAGTATATGAAACAAAAATCTTTCCCAATCCCATGAACTGAGAAAATTTAGCTCCACTTATAGTAGTCTTTTAAATCATATTTCGAGCTCTTCCTTAGACTCGGATATGCACTCTGTCAGCCTTGATAAAGGAACAGATATATCCCATTGAGAGGAAAATAGTAAGGGTGCACAGCAACAAATCTACCTGAAACAAACAAATATGCAATGCGTGTGCTCTACCTGACTTGCAAAGGCGAAAAATGTAGGCAAATCATGTAGAACATTATTCTTTGTTGGTTTGTGTAATATAAAACCATGATTTTCAATACTTGCCCAACAGTGACCTTATTTACATTACATATTGCTTCATAATGTGAGGATACACATTGTTAGACCAGTGTAGCTAAAACAGTACTGTCATGGATTAAAACCTCGTACAAGCACCAACACTGGTCTTGCTCAAACTGGCACAAAGCAAATGTTGCAAATGCAAGAAGAAAATGGAAATGGCAATCAAAGATGTCTTAGGCAGCACTGATCTGTTGCAACCATACGAGGGAACAAGGTTTTGGAAATGGCAATCAAAGGTTCTGTTGCAACCATCTGTGGCAATGCCATGTGCAAACTTGAACAGGCTGAGAAAAAGCCTTCATAGTTAGGGGTCATCGCATACCAAGACAAAGTGCCTCCTTCTGTATTAGGAAAGGCGGCAATAAAAAAAATTCACCACTACTCTCCAACTTGTTCTCCATACCAATAGTGATCAGAGTTCAGTGGTGGTCGTTTGCGACAGTTGGCGGCTGTTCAATAGCTGGATGCAGCAGTCATGGTGCGGCCATTGTCAAACGACGATTTGAGGTGGTCCTGAGCTGCATTCAACAATTGGCAGTGGTTTGACAACTTGATACAGTCGCTGGCAATGGTTCATGAACAATTGACGAAGGCTGGCGAAGGTTCAACGATTGACGATGGCCATCAAATACAATTGACAATGACTCGGTGATGGTAGGTGATGGTCTAGCAATGGCTCCACGTCTAATAGTGATTGGTGATGAAGAAGATCAAATTATTAACTATGGTTAATGCGATAAAAGATAGGAGAAGACCAAACACAACCCTACTTAACAAAATTAAAAACAGATCCAATGAATTGCATATTACAATGATGCTCCATATTTAGAACCCAATGGTAAGACAAGATCCATGTAGTCCAACAGTTAGAAAGACAACTTCCCATTGTTGTTTTTGTAAGAGCGGACTTCGATAGGATCACACTATAGCTTGCATTTAATGCATGTGAGCAGCAATGATGGCCAATTGAGCATGCCTTTATAGTATTTGTTTATTATGTGGATATCTAGAAGTTCATACTTCTAACTGCCTCTGGGAGCAGGAGCAGATTATACCAGATTTTCAACTTTTTTCCAACATTAATGCAACTCCAAGTCTTACAATCCTCTGTCAAATTTGGAGAATGAAGCTGCAACACACAGAACACACTCTCAAAAGTTGGTCCAATTCGGACACTTGACAAACAGTGAATAATCCAAGAGTCCAAATGTCATGCTTGGTTATATATCAAAATAATTATGAATTTATAGTCATACCTCTGCTTCTACTGAACTAAAAGAAGGATGAAAGAGTGTTTGATGCAAGCGCATTATTGCAGCTATTATAACTCCATGTGCAAATGTTAGCCAATATATAACACGATACATACCTAGGGAAGACGATAACATCATGAGATTATTCTGTGTGCACCAACAACCACAAAGTAATCCGTAACCTTCTAGAACCAAATTACTTGCAGGATATCCTTTAGCTCCGCAATGAACTCTTTCGACACCTCCCTATGAACGCCCTTAACCACTAATTCAGTGTTACCTTTCCCTCCAACCCTAGACCTATAACAGAAGCAAAGATCAGTCGATCCACTCCAACCGATCAAAGCGAGAGGGAACAAGAAATTTAAGAAGGGCAGACGGCCGAGGAATACCGGATATCTACGCAGAGGTCGCAAAGGGAAGGCGGAGCGACGGGTCGGAGATTGAAAGGCAAGAGTGGCTCCTGCAGCGACGGCGGGGGAGAAAGCGGCGAGGTGCGAGGCGGAAGTAGCCAGTGAAGAAGAACGGGCGAGATCCGACCGAAATAGGAGCCTTTTTTGGGCTGGGCCCAATAGGTCATACAGACCTAGTGGGCCCCTTTCCAATCAAGTTAATCCGTGACTCAGCGTGGTGAGCGCGTGCCGCATACAGAGAATGCGAGAACATTCTCCTCTTGCTTAAGCACGAAGGGATCGGAAAGGCCGCGTGCCATCACTGTCCATCGTTTCCTATTAATGGCAACGTAAGATAAAGACTCCGGATTAGACCACCCGATCTCCCTGTTCGAGCCTTCTCCATCAAGGGGCGATTTGTTTCTTTCCAGCGAAGAGCTTCCTTCTTCTTCGTGCGGTTTTTTGGGGGTAGGTAAGCTTTTCATCATTTTTCAATGTATTGTTTGCAGAATGTTCAGATTTAGAACAATCAATGCTTCTTTTGTTAGATCAAAAGACATTAGATCTCGATCTTTCCGGTGGGATTTTTTTTTTCGGGTCGGTGATTTTTTTTTTTTTTAGACATTTCATCGAACACTAGTCTAAATAATTTGTATGAGGCTGGAAATTGGTTTTTGATCAAGCTGGAAATGGCGATCTCACTGTTTTATTGGATCTGTCAACAGAGGATCAAGATCTGTTCTGTAAATCTGTATTTGTAGTTTTAATTTATATATGTTGTTCGCAGTTCAATGGTTCTGCTAGACTGTAATCTGACAAATTTCTTTAGTAGATTAAACTCCATTTCGTTACTCTCAGGTTTCAGTTCAGGTTGGAAGACATTTCTGGTAAAATGGAGGACAAATGTGCCACCGCAGACAAAATCGAGGTAGAGGAAGGAAAAAAGGAGTTTCATGTGAAGGTCAAAGCAAAAGAGATTGATGCAAGTGCAGAAAAGGAGGAGAAGAAAGAGTTGGAGATTGAAATAAGCACAAAATCTGTAGAGAAAGATAAGATCAAGCATGAGGTTAAGGATGACGGGGAGCAGCACAAGGAGAAGTTGGATAAACATGGGATAAATGGGGATGAAGATGATGAATCAAAAGAAAAGAAGAAAAAGG
>JBBMJZ010390468.1:0-14659 GCA_037833815.1 Zingiber zerumbet | reverse complement strand
AAAACTTACCGGAAGCAACGCGATCAGGGAAGACGAAGAGTCGGCGAAGAGTCGGGGCGATGAAAGAAACGAAGCGCCTGGCAAATACCTAAAAAACGGGTTTAACATGCCTAAAAAAGCTAGGCCTGCCGAGCCCGCCAAATCCGCCGAAGCCCGTCGAAGCCCGTCGAGGACCGCCTAGGCAGCCCAGCCGCCTAGGGCTTCCGCCTCGCTGGTTTCCGGCGCAGCCTCCTGCCGCACAACGCCTAGGCGGTCGCCTAGGGCGAAATTTCAAACACTGCTCATAACTTATGATGAGTAGTTGCACAAAGATAATTGGTAACCATAGAAGATTTAAGATAGTTAGTCCCACCGGATATTTTGAATAAACTGTTTTTGTTCAACCATAACTTTATTGAAGTTTGCTGGACAACATTTGGATTAGGCAGTCGGTTGAACCTATGATCTATTCTAATGTGAATTAGATGCAAAAGAAATGTTCTAAAGGATTTTAACTATTAGGCCTGAAGAATCTCATTACTAGGACAACTGTAGTCCAGATACAGGAGGAGCTGCAAAATATAGTACCCATAATACAGAATAAAAAAAAAATTGTTTGAAAGAAATGAACCAATGCAAATTAATGTAAGTTTACTTTTATACAATCTTTTTTATCGTATTAGTCTATTAAAAAAGCTATTTATATCAGTAACAAAAATATATTTTCATGGCAAAGAATTAAAGTATTGAAATGGTTTCATATTTTGCCTATATATAAACATTTGCATTGTCCTACTAATAAAAGAAAAGTTGACCTACACAAGTTTCACAAAATACAAACTAGGTGTGAGGTAATATAAGTTGTTAGGTATTGGTCCTTATTATGATGGGTGAAGACCCGCATTGAAATTTTAGGTTTAAGGTTTCCTCATGAGTCCTATATACACAATGGAATATTTTGTTCCTCCATTTTTTACTTGGTATTGGAGTGTACCTTCAAAGGCTAGGGTTAGATCTTCTAGAATGTCCCTTATTGGGGAGGCCAATGATCTTATAGTGATGACAAATAATGACCTCCCTTCGAGTCACAGTTTTTTCCCTTCAACCTGGTGTGCACAAGAGTGTTTCTGACATGTGTTGCTTCCTTTCTATGAATTTGTGGCCTTCCCTCAACCTGGTTAGATCTTAATATTCCCCTTATGGGTGAGGCCAATGATCTTGAAGTGGCGTCTAATGATGACCTCCCCTTTCAGTCACATTTCTTTCCCTTCAGCTTGCTGCACAGTGAGTGTTTCTAACATGTGTTGCTTCCTTTCTCTAAAACTGTGTTGCTTTCCCTCGTGTGATAAGAGTCCTCCTTGCTGTGGCACAAGCCTGTTGAACTGTATTCTCTTCTGGTGTGCTATCTTAATCTCCTTAGGTCAACAGTCCAAATTCTGGCTGCCTATTCTTCGCTTTGAACCTTATAGTATGCAATGAGCGAACCAATACTTTCATTCAGACATTTTTATGACGCCTTACTTGGCCCTCGTCATCTCTGTTGTCCTCATTTGCTTCCTCCAGATCTAACACCTCATGAACAAATTCTCTCATGTCACCCCCTAAATATTTTTCTCCACCTGCTGGATTAGTTTCTACATCTCCATACATCCAAGCATACTTTCAAGTGATGTTTTTTGTAGTAGCCTATAGTGTGCTGCAACTCTTTGCATTTGTTAGGTCATCTATGTTTCCCAGCAGCCATGCTTCACCACCGAAGCTTCACATCATCTTTTGCTCAATGATCTAAATCTAGATCCACTACTTGTGGGAGGAGATGGTATTTTGAGTCTGTTGCTCCTCATAGGCGCTCATATGACGACCACTGTTCCCTTTCGGCAGCCACTTTATTGCTTCCATCCATTTCTCTTCTATTTTCTTCCCTTGTCTTCATTGCATGGTTCTCCAAGCCTTCTAACTTCTGCATGTCTTCTTAATCAGAACTTGCTTTGGATCCAACTACATGGTGGATTTTAGCTTCTCGAGTTGATCTCATCTCTAGTCATTGATGCCTCCTTTCTTGGATCTGTAGCATTTTATTTCATTCAATCTCATCTTTCTGACCATCCTTTTCACAAGTTCCTTTCTCTAGTCCTTGCTCTCATTGCTGGGGTTCTTGTCCCTTTGTGACCTGCCTTCCCTCTTTCTCCTTGGAATTTCCTTCCTCTTGGAGCACTTCAAACCAACACCATAAACTGTATCTTTAGGCTCCAAGATGTGCTAGTCTGGCATCAACAACTCTTGCTCGCTTTCTTCTTCAGAGACAACTGTAATCTCTTTCCTCCCTGTCTTTTCTTTCCTTGACTCACATCTACTTTCTTTTTATTCTAGGTAGCTCTGTCTTCTTTCTATCCTGACTATGTTCCGCCAGGAAAATATCTCCAATCCATTACATCAAGTGCTTTCTTTTTCTCCTTCTATGTTTTTGTAGCATGTTGTTGTATCCTTGTATGTGTTGCAACTAGAAGCTCACTAGCGAGATTTGTCTCTTTGGGGTTTTATCTCATCCTTGTAGTTTACTAAGGACCCTCATTGTGTGGTTTTCTTTTCCCATTTCTTCTTTTTTTTTGTGTGCTATGGTATACACTAACACAAGGTGAACCCCACTCGAGGACTTATACTTGGGGTCCTCGTCTTTTGCTGACATGCTAATCCTAGGTTGAAGGATACCCAAGTGCTCCCTTCAAAGCTTTGTTTTGTATTTTCTTCATCATGGTGAGCTTTTCTTCACTAGTGAGCTTTGTTTTCTCATATGAGAACTTTTGAGTTTATGTAACAAGTTGGACATAGATAATCAATGCTCCATTTTAAGATGAGTTGTAGAGGTATTATGGTATAAGGTATTACAGTTATGGGTTTAGTCCAACATTAATATTTTAGGTTTAAGGTTTTGGCATGCGTCCTATATATACATCATGTTATAGTCCTGTTACATCAAGCAATACATTACCAATGTTACTCTAACTCAAAAACGAGTATTCGGCACAGGTATGAATCTGGATGTTGGGCGCTATTTTTCCAAATTAGGGGCACTAGGACCTAACAAATAATGGTTCAAATTTTAGGATATGGGCGAGGGGATTCTTCTACCCATCAGCGAAGACAAAAACTTTGGATACCCATTACCTCATGTGATCATTTAGGATACATACTATAACATATACTAGTATAGTGAGAGTGAGACATTAAGGTGTGAGGATTTAATCCACATTTTCACTTAAAAGTTTAATTAATTTTCAATTAGTATTGTCTACAATTTTCTACCAAAAACTGATGAATACCCATTTACCTAATATCCCTTGTAAGGTCCGTGCACCTATCCCTATGTGACAACCCTCTTTACTCATGCATGCTCCAACAAATGCAATCTCTATGTGACGATGCACCCTAATTAGGGGAATAGGTCTGAACTTAACTAGCGTTGTTGTAAATATCCTCTTATCTCATCCTTCACTTCTTCCTCTGTCTTTCAGTTTCACTTCTTGTTTCTTCTCTCTGATTTAATTCTCGCGATGAATCCTACTTGTCAGTTTTGGATTAATTACTCGTAGTGTCAACTTGGATACATATGTAGGGAAATGTTGAGTCCAAGAAAGGAAGTTGACAACAAATAAGAGTGATATTGCTGAGACCTACTTCACCACCTGTGGTATATTTGAACCGGCTCTCCACCCTCGTCTTGATTCTCACAAAATGCATACTTTAGTTTACACAGTTAAAAAGTCATTAGTTAAGTGTATTTTCGGTAACATTTGAGTTTAGGAGATTGAACCTCTACAAATTTTTTGTGTGCAACTTACCTTATTAGTACGCAACTCTTATCATATAATTGGCATGATTGGATTAGACAACATCCCATCTACTAATGAAGACAGTTGAGAACTCTCATGTTCTTTTAATTGGAAATCTGGATGGTTAGGTATGCCTATTACTTGCAAGGTTTATCTTTGGGTCCTATAGTTGGACTCTCACATACCTCCCATTTTGGATGGTATTGACTGAAATTTAAATCTAAGTTATACATAAATAGGTATGTTACCATTTGATAAGGCAGCATTTATGTTGGCAAATATAGTGATGAATAGGCATGTTAAGTTCTTACTCTTCCGCTGCTTTCTTTGTATTAGATGTCATTCAGTTTAGTTATATAACAGGAGGTAAACTGACTTATGTAATTATTATCACATAACTCTTTTTATAATTCTTGTAGTTGGCTTTGGTGGCTATTGCAAGGCGGAGACAGTTACTGAATGATAATCTTCTTGTTGCATTAGCTGAAGTTTCATGGAAGATTCTAGATATATCTGGATCCAATGTCACTGATTATGGTTTGAAAAAAGTTGCAGAGATTTGCACTAGTTTGCAGGCTGTCGATATTAGGTATGTAGCTGATGTGAACCCTTTTTCATGTTGCCATAAGCCTTTTTTTAATTTTATTGTGAGATTCACAATTACTTCTCTACATGCTTGATACAGTGGTTATCACCTTGGCTTGTTTTGCAATATAGAAACATATTATGCATCCTTGATAGACATCAGCATCGAAATCCTATTAAAAAATACTTAATTTTTGATGCATTATATATATATATATATTGGATAACTAAAATTTTTATATATAGCATTGACAAAGTATACAATAAGCGGACTTTAGTAGCGACTCATGATTGACAAAGTGTCCGATCATAGTACACTCCTAAAGATCGGAATATATGAATTTGCATACTTCTATAAATCTTCTCAGTCTAACTGCATCTCATCAAAGAAACTATTATTTTTTGCTCTCTACACATAGTGGACCAAAGAGGACAAGGCAAGATGCCGAGCCTTTATCAACATTCAACTCCCACGATACCGCATGTGTAGCCAATCCCAGATCCTCTTCCATAACTTTATAATAGGGGGGCACCTGAAGAATAAGTGCTCCTGTGACTCCAATACCTGCCCACAAAAAAGTGCACTGTCGATCCTCCATGTAATTTTGTCTGTCTCTAATGGGAAGATGCCTCTTTGCCAACATCTAGAGTGTAACTGCATGACTCGGCTATAAGTAGGTCTTCAACACTGTTCAAGTTTATGCCTTCTTAGTACTGGGATGTCTAAAAATGTAGTATGCTTGAGTCACCCTGCCATCTTGAGTAAACCAATCTACTAGTCTTTGTCTAGCAGCCTCTCGGGAGCCGCAACCCATGATAGAAGATTTCGTATCTGCATCAGGCGCTTAATCAGAGAGAATCCGAATGGGCTACCTCCCATGCATTATAATACATGGATTCAGTGCTCAAAGTAGACCACTGAACCATGCATGATTAATCCATCAACCATAACCCTACAACAGTTTGAGAACAGAACTTCAGGGGATAACCAATGGGTAAGGGAATGAAATCATGAGATTTCACTATCTTCAGACTTTACAACATGTACACCACAAAAAGAGAAAAATAAGTATTTTATCATGTCTCTCCCTACACATCCGACCACTGGATTATATTCTGTTTGATAAAGGGCTTCACTCAAGCATTAAGAGAATAATCAACCTGAATTACAACAAGTTTATGAGGGAAGACACCTTATGGACCTTTCTTCTATGAAGTTATTGCTCATACAGACTAATGGTAGCAAGCCACCATTATCCTTGAAGACCACAAATCAGGTTCCTTATCACTCACCCAAGAGCAGAACCTTTTTCAAAACATAAAGTAGGCTTTTACAATGACAAGGGATACTACAATCAGATTTCTCCCTAACCAAAACCGAACCCCAATTTGAATTAACTACAGAAAGGATGGATCCTACTTCAATGTGTTTCACTGTCAGATTCCATACGCCACTGAAAACCCACATAGATCTCTGCCTAAAATCAAAATGTTAACTGATATGAGAGGGAATCCTCAAGGAATGGAAAAGGAAATCTGTTGCCTTACTACTAAACCACAATGGCAGACATGACACGGAGATTCATCATGCACCAGGAGAGAGAAGTGGGGAGAGTAGAGACCTTCGTGAATAAAGAAGAGGGGAGAGTAGAGACCTTCGCGAATGAAGAAGAGGAAGGTCTCTCAAGATAGGTTAAAGTGGAGAGATCCTCTGTTGAAGGAAACCACAAAATCCATGCCATGCTTGAGAAGGAAAGCCATTGTAATTCGTATAGAATCTGCTGAGATCGTCGGACTTCTGCTGAGATTGTTGGGGATGCCCAAATGGAAAGGCTGTGGCTGCAACTCGTGAACCAACATTCTACCACAAAAAAAATCACTAAGTCCTAGCTTTTTGTAAAAGTTTGTGTCAGATTTGGGTACATGTCATTTCTTAACGAGTTATTTTCCTTGCAGTCATTGCGACAAGATAACTGCTACTGGTGTGTCAGGCCTCATTTGTCACTGCCAATCATTGGAAATCTTGAGATGCGGGTATAATGATTTTTGCTATATTTTTTCAGATTTTTTTCTCTGCAAATAGTTAATCTTGTCTATTAGTATTTTTTTATGGAACTTGATGGTTTTTATCTGTTGTTTTTGATATAAAAGGTAAACCTTGCTGCTCTATATCCATATTTTTGTTCCCCTGAAAGATTAACTGACACAATAGTTACTCTGCCCATCTAAATTTTGAGGTGTACTTGAGTATTGGGGTGGAACCAAGAGTAGATGACATAATAATTACTCTGCCCATCTAAATTATGGGGCATACTTGAATACTGGGATAGAATCAGATGTTAAATCAAGATTAGCAGATTGACATTTGGTCCAGTTGGTTAGCTAGTATGATTTAAACTACTTCTGCTTTATTGCATAAAGGAATGTACAAATGAGATCGTTAATTTTTTTTCTGTTGTGCTTCATATATTTTATGGATTGTTGAGTTATAGAGCTAATACTTCAGTGGACCAATATGTTGTTGACCAAGGAAGTTCATCTTATCAATAGGACATTATTACTTCATCTTGAATTTCTTTGAATTTGTTAGTGTAAATATCAGCTCATCTTATTCTTGACTAAAATATCTATATGCCCCCATAATGTGGCAATGATTCAGAAATACTTATTCAGACATTCAACAATGTGCATCAAGCTCTTAATCCATAGTTGATATACCAAGAATTTCTGCAACATCTATAAATCATTTGCTCATTGAATACTTGTTTTGTTTCTTCATTGCTTTCTGCTTAATATCCAACGTGGGGTTTTGAAGTAAACTTTTCATGTTAATGCAGGGGGTCTCCCAGGAGTGAATCTACTGCCCGTAGATGTGTTGGTATCTTGAAGCCTAAATTGAACAATGTTGAGGAAGAATCATGGGAGGAGCTTGAAAATGCTGACATCGGAAGTGGTGCCCCATCACTACGCTGGCTCGTATGGGTAAGGCATGCACTAATATTATATTATGCTTTATTTATGTTTCATTCCGTCTACATTGGAATCTCGACATAGTCTGCTTTATTTATGTTTGATTCCGTTTAGATTGGAATCTGTGGCACAATTTTTTTTATTTTCATTTTATTTTAGCTCATGCTACAATAATGCAAATCATTGTTTAACCTCTGCTCACCAAGACATTTTCCTGTTGAAGTTTGGTCTAACGTTTCACTCACAAAATTAGAAGAGTTATATTTACAACTCAGAATATTTTTTTCTAACAATTCATTTCTCATTTTGCCATCAGCCAAAGGTAGACGAGGTTTCAAAGGCAACAATGGCTGCTGAATGTCCCCGAATCATCATAAATCCTCAACCCTCGCCCTTTGGCTTCCGAGGAATGCAAGTTCCAAATGAAGCACTGGTATCTGTAGCTCTGGACTATTCTATCATTGATGGCATTGATCCCAAAACCTGGGCTGTTTCAGGCGCTGCTAGAAGTAGTGCCCTGAAGCTACCTGTTTCCAATGAGACATCAGAATTGCCTATAGCCGAACGCTTTAGGCTTGCATTTTTAGAGAGGGATGCGAGGTTGGCTCCTAAACGAGCAAAAAATGCGAGGCAACACAAGCGACGAGCCGAGAGGGAGTACTTAATGAGTAGTTCGAGTGCAAAGTCCATCATGCTTGCCTCCCAAGCTAGCAAATTGTTGCATCATAGAAGCTGATTACAGGCATGTTTTGCACCTCGGAACTTTCATGTTCTTCTTCAGAGGCTTGTATTCATTCCCCTTGATAGGTGACTTTCATCGAGTCTTCTAGTCAATTTTCTCTGTATAATATGCACCAAATGTATTGAAGTGTCATCTGATATCACCTTCTTCCAAGGAAAAAAGGGAAGAAATTAAACAGAACCCGCAACCCATTCAAGATACAGGATGATCTAAAAGTAAAGAAAAGAGCAAGAAAGTGCCGCAAACAGATGTTATCTGAACACAATCAGATTGGTCGGTTGGGTCGATTCGACTAGGAAATGGATTCTGTGAACTCTGACAGTATCTAAGGGCAGATTGAACTGGGATTCATCTGTAAGTGAAGATTGAAGTGTAGAACAACCTACAAAAAAATAACAAAATGCAAATAAGTTCTTTACTCCCAATCCACAATCTATTAATTCAACTGGTTCATCACCTCATAATGTTTCATTATAATTGCTCTTAACTGCTTTTTTCACAAGAATTAAGTAATGAAACAAACCTCTTATTTTAATTGCAATTTTAGGATGATTACAATATTGCTCTCATCTCAAATAAAAGATGGAATGAAGAGTTTAAAGAAATATTACCGAGGACTTGTGTGTTGAAATCTTCAACTTTGGGTATTTTTTTACATCGTACAACCCAATTAATTTTATTAATTTTAAATAGACAGTTTGATTATACATTCTGCCCATCAAGTAAATCCAAGAAGTACGTATACTCATGCATCATTAGAAATTTGATCGCTTCAAGTTCTATAAAAAAAAAGGTAAAATCTGTTACCTCTACAACTGCTTCATACCATTGGGAGCGAATAAATTAGAAACTAAAGCTAGAGATTTTGACAGACCTAGGGGAATCCTTTTCCGAGTTAATTATTCTGATCCCTTTCTTGGGACAATTGAAAATAGTGTTTTTGTGTTCTGAAATCTTTTATTTTTCCTTCGTAAAATCATTGGATTTAGACAGGTGATCCTTACTCCTTTTTCAAAACGGCAACAATATACCTTTGTTTTTTTTGGTTATTTTCTTTTATATAAATGGAATACCTATATAAATAGGTTTTTTTAAAGCTATCATATAAGAGGGTAATTTCTCGGTATTGCCAGGATTCAACCCTTACTTAATTCTATAAATTTGTAATATGATAACCAATTCGGCACGCCCTGAAGGTAAATTTAGTCGCTGTAAGTACATCTTACATGGGAATCAAATCCGGAGAAATGTCTAACCTCTTGCCACCCCACCATGCCTATGGGCCAACTTTGAATACTTTAGCATCTATTCACGGAAGGATGAATATTTTCATGCAAACTTATTGAACCAGAACTCCCTAAGTTCTTATATTATAGCTCCAAAGAAAATATGTACTTTGTTCGTCTCTGGTCAGGCGAGTCAAACAAATGCTATCATTAAACTACTGATTATATTGCAAGTCAAATGGAAATCATATCCAATTGACTACTCGCTCTCGTACTTTTTTTATTAATTATTTATTTTTAACTGGCACTAGATATTTAATTTTTTTTAAGAGTCTCATATAAATTTTTTATTGATCATCAGGATAAATTGAGAGACGCTTATAATAATCTATCCAGACAGTCCGCTTCTACCCATTGGAGAAAAAAATCTCCGATAATTCACAACGGCAAAGTCACAATTCTAAGATTTGTAAGAGCCATACTTAGAGATCTAACCACGCCACCGTTCCAATCTACTACTTACACTTTTGATTGACTAGAAGTTATATCTAGTTGATTATTGCTGAATCCTCACACATTCAGTTGACTCGTTAATTAGTTGATTGAATTATCATTTAATCTACTAAATTCAATTTGTACTCTCTCCTCTTGTCTTATACCCCTTCACCTTGTAACCCTACCCAAAGTCCCGAGAACAATCTAAGTCAATAAACTATGACTTGGAACCAACAGTTTGTTAGTTGAAGGCTTTAGACCAAATCCCTAGATAGCCTACATTTACAAAGCTAAACACATCATCCTTGATGATGTTTCTTAATAAAAACAAAAAAAAAAACCAAGACTACAAATAACTCTCATAATATCTCATAGCTTTCATGATTCCAGGTCTTTAACCTTTTGAATCTACCTTGAGTTGAACCTCCAATTCATCAAATGCACTTAGCACTTCCACCTTGAGTCCACCTTGTTTAATATATAGAAAATCTAAATAAAAATTATCATCTCAAAATGATGGAACAAGATGATTTGCAAAGCAACTTGCAACTTAAAAAAAAAAATCATTATGAATTGGAATTTCTTTTCTAATTAGTTTGTAGTCCAGAAATTGAAAATTATCATCATGATTTGAATGCCATGCGAGGTTGCCATCTTACAATGGTAATATCAATAGTCTTCTTACAATTGCCATGTAAGATTGTTCCATGATGATAGGTGGTCAATACTTCCAAATGGTGAGATTTGATTGAATTATTTTAATGTGCTTGACAAAATGTTTTAGTTAGGCTCGATTCATTTTGTTTATATGTGTACCAATTATGTAGGGAGTTACAAGACTAATCTTAGTGTCCAAGAGAAGAATAACATGAAACAGGTGGAGCTTGGTACAACCATGATACCAGAGTCTTAGCAAGGACTCTTGGGCATGGAGTATCAACAGAATTGAAGACTTAGATACATGAAAGTGTGAGTGATTACGTGAGTGAAATAAAATCTCACAACTTGTGTGTTGGGGCCTTATCGTCGAGGATGATGTGTTTAGCTAAGTAGAGGTGGATTTCTTAGTGCCTTGGGTGAAGTATTCGACCAAGGGATTGCTCGTCCCTTTTTGTAGTGTACAATCTAACTTAGTCTCGAGACTTTGTGTAGGCTTATGGTGAGGTAAACAAAGTAAAGGAGGGACCATCAATTCTATTATTGCACCAACAATAATTTGGAGTTCTTAAATCTTTAAAAAAATCCTAAAATTGAAGTCATAATGTTAAAAATTTAACCTTGAATTTAAATATCCTCCTCAACTCCAAGTTAGTCCCCTTTAACCATTCCTTACATATTTTCATCAAGAAAATTACCCTTAAATACTTGTCCAAGCATTGCATAGGGTCAGAAATAGTTAAAGTGATTAAACGTGTCTTAATAGATTGAAATCAGATCATTTCGGCCAAACACAACACTGTCAATCGATTGGTTGGCCAGTGTTAATTGATTGGTGTAAGTTGTCAATCGATTCTCGCACGTTCCAATCGATTGGTGACAGTTACAAATCAATTAGGATTTCTGATTTCCGAATTCAAATTCAGATAAGATTTTAGAAACTCATAAATAATTCTACGATATTCGAAAAATTAATAAATTTCACGTAGACATTACTTGTGTCATATACTATTTGGAAAAAATAGTTTTTCATGAAAATAAGTTACATTTTTAAAGAATGATATAAAATTAGAAACCATTGAAAACTTCAATATTTCATTCTAACTTTGTATCTAACTAGTCAATGGTGATTTCTATTGACATGTATACTTCACCAAGGTTTTTCAAAATGATTTTGAAATGATTTTCAGAAACAATTTCCAACCATGATCTATGGGCTAAATGCACACGACTTGAACATTAGTTTTCCCCATGATTGGACTTCACATAATCTATGTATTTTGATGAAACTAAGCTCAATTAGGTGTACTAAATCAACATCTTATATTTTTCTCATCCTCTTAACATTTCACTTATATCTAATGTGTCTTGATACACATACAAGTCATCTTATGGTTTTGTGAGATATAAGAATTGATTTTCCCTAAACTAAAGGGTCATGCATTTCTATCTAGGTATTTTAATTTTAATCATCCTACCTAGAATACCATTTAATGTCATTGTCTTTAACCACAAGGAATTGAAATAATGCATGATAATGAATATGACATACGTCAAAAGAGCATTTTTCAAAAGAAAAACTATTGTAGCTTAATGATACATGTACGACATAACATGTGATATTTTTCATAACAATATGAATGTAAAATATGATATCATAGCATATGATAGGGTATGCAAAACATGGCAATTACAACACAAAAAAATTTCCTAGATTTTCTATCTGAGTATCATCAAATGAACTCTAAGTCAAAAGAGGCATAAGTTGCCGTCATCTCCCTAGAAAATGCCAAAATCCCAACTTGGAATTCCTTTGAATTCTATCCTATTTGTTCAAATTTGATCAAGCTCAATACTTAAAAAAAAAATATATTTGGTACACTTTTACTCTTCAAGAGTAAAAATTAACTTATCATTTTCAAGGTGTTACAATACCTTGAAAATTTCTCAAAGTGTCAACTTCACTATGGTTGGATTAACTACTCTTTCAATTAGAGTTGACACACTCTAAACTCATTTAGTATGTAGAGAATACACTCTTAGGAGCTCAAAATCTATTGGTGATCCTTGGATGTTCTAGGTAGTCACTAGGGATAACTTTCCTAGAAACCTTCCAATGACTTTCCTAGGCTTCTTAGAAACCTTAGTCACACTAGTCTCCTCAAAGTCAATTCTAGGGATAGCTTCCCTTGTAACTTTGACTTGACTTCTAGACTTAGGGTTAGTTCCATAGCTATATAGAACTCTATAATATGATGACACATTCTCCTTGGCTCTAGATTTGTATCTCAAACCTTTCTTACCCTTAGATGGTTCTTGCTTATCTAAGCCTAGGTTTTTCTTCTTAGACCCCTTGACTTCATTTGTCATTTTCTTAAAGGTTCTCTCCAATTTATCAAATCTTGATCTCAAAACTTGATTTTTAATCATTAAATCCTCAAATTTAGATTTTTCATGATTGCCTTGGATGTTTTTCTTTCTAGGCATATATCTACCTTGCTTAGTGTTTTTATCTGGATCATTGTCTACCTTACTATTCTTAGGTAAGGTTGTATAACATGATATGACTTATAATTTTTTTTAGGATTGTCATGCTTTCTACTTTCATGATAAATTACACTAAAATGATAACATTTATTTATAGTGGGCTTTTTATCATGATATAAAAGAATACCATTAACTAATGGTACCTTACATTCGCTCTTGGAAACTTTCCCTTGATTTGAGCTTCCTCCATTATTCTTAATTGAGGATCTCCTCTTTGGACATTAACTTTGATAATGTTCTTTAAGATTGCACAAGAAGTACACAATGTACTCTTTGTCCATTTATATCAAGGTTTCGGCTTCTATTGTCTTCTCCTTCATCTTAAGTGTCACTTGAACCTTTTTCTTCTTCAATTTTGAACACTTACTCTTGTAGTATCCACTCTCCCTACACTCAAAGCATATGATATGATTTTTATTTCTAATAATCAAAATTGTTATACCTTCTTTACTTGCAGGAGTGGCACATGATTCTTTCTCATTGGCTCTGAAAGTTGAGGCTTCTTCTTGTTCCGGTGTCAATGATCTCTCCCCTTAACCCTTGGGTGGATGCTTCTTCAATTTCCTCCTGCATGTTGAATGACTCTCAACCTTCGAATCCTCATGTATTTGAAACAAAGAGTTTTTCCTTTTGGCATTTTTCATTACTTTCCATTGAGGATGGATCTTTAAAGAGCTTGACCAATTTGCTCCATAACTCACTTACATCCTTGTAACTAACTATCTTACACAAGATATTGTTAGGCAATAAATTAACCACAATTTTGATTGCCTTGTTGTTTGCCTTGGATTTTTTTCATTTTCTCCTCGATCCATTTCTTTTTCTCGAAGAGTCTTCTTGGACCATTAATTGGAGCTTTAAATCCCTTCATTAAAATGAACCAATTTGTAATGTTCATCATGAAAAATTCTCAACCCTAGCCTTCCACCGGTCCAATCCTCCTAATTCGAATGGTCGAGGTGCTTGGATGTTATATCCGAATCCATCTCTAAAATTCATTTGAAGTTGAGATCCTTTGATGATAAGTCTTTGACTTGTTGAAACTTTAGGGCTCTTCTTCTTCTTTGTCTAGCTCTTTTCTCCTTCCGGTGATTAGACCGGCGTAGAGCAGTATGGCTTTAATACTACTTGGTAGGACACATATAAGCTAGAGGGGTGAATAGCTCAATTCGCTTCTTCAATGATAATTGGTAACGGAAACTTAAAAATGAAGACTCACCAATGTTATCACTTGAATTTACATAGTATCCACATCCGTGAGATCACTAATCCAAGAGTCCACTCCTCACACTCATAGCTCCACTATGAATGTCTCCTTTTCGGAAACTTTCTGTAGGCAAAGAAGCATCATATAAAATCAAAATAAGAATACATTAAGAACAATGAAGAAAATACACAATACAATGAAAGTCTTGCTTGCTTGATCTCTTGTTGCTCAGAAATGTCATTTCTTACCTTGGAAATACAACAACACTTTGCCTCAGAATCTCTAAGAACTGGTTGTTCAAAAATATCGTGAACCCCCCTTTATTAGGATTCCTCTCAGGTTGAAAAATGGCTCTCAATCGATTGCCATGATCCCTAATCGGTTGCCACGTAGGACCCGATCGTTTAGACATGCAAAATGA
>JBBMJZ010390453.1:0-14660 GCA_037833815.1 Zingiber zerumbet | reverse complement strand
CGATTAAAATTATATCCTAGGGGAAAGGTGAACGTAGTGGGGTCGCATCGACGTGATCCGCGTCGGAATTTGACCGGATCTGAGCAGACTTTCCTTCACCGTCGATTTGAGTCTCTGCTCAGATTCGGCCAAATTCTGATGTCGATCGTGTCGATGGCGATCGCCCTAGGGTATAGTTCTGGTCGGGGCGACGACCAAAGGCCACCGGTAATGGGCTGGAGGCGACGAGTGAAACACGGGGAGAGAGAAAATTAGAGACATAGGATTCGATTTCATATTACAAATATAAAAATAATATGATATTCTTGTCGAGAAAATATTTAATAAAAAAAATAAAAAATAATAAATGGAATAAAAGATAGTATAAAGATAAATAATATGATGGAGCTGGAAGAGAGAGTGTGAAAATGTGAAAATCTATCCATAAAAAATAAATAAAATATTACAAATATATAATAAAAACTTATTTAAAAAGAATAAAATTGATAAAAACTAATTAAAAAATAAAACTGTTAAAAAAAATTTGATAAAAAACTGATTAAAAAGAAATTAAAATTTGTAAAAAAAACGTGGACACTCAAAAGGGTATAAATGTCAAAAAAAAAAAGGGGGTGGGGCCGGGAGGTGAGGGTGTCACAGGAGAGGGGAAAAGCAGGTCTCTTTTGGTATACTCATCGATCACCTCTGCAAATCCCGTCTCCTCGACGATGCACTGAACGTGCTCGACGCAATGTCAAGCCCAAATTCAGGAGTGTCCCCTGACACAATCATTTTTAACACTCTCATAGATGGGCTCTGTAAGGCAGGAAGGCTTCAGGATGGTCTTTCCTTGCTTGATAGGATGAAATCTAACCATGCTTGTGATCCTGACAGTGTGACCTTAGGTATACTCATCAACCACCTTTGCAAATCCCGTCGCCTCGACCATGCACCGAACTGCCCGATGCAATGTCAAACCCAGATTCAGGAGTGTCCCTTGACACAATCATTTTTAACACTCTCATCTACGGCCTCTGCAAGGCTGGAAGGCTTCAGGATGGTCTCTCCTTGCTTGATAGGGTGAAATCTAGCCATGCTTGTGATCCTGACAGTGTGACTTACAATACCTTGATCGATGCCTTCTGCAAGGCTGCAGAGTTGGATGGCTCATGAATTGCTTACCAGGATGGAGAAGGAAAGGGTGGCCGTCGATGTGGTTACTCTGAATACCTTTGTAAATAGAATGTGCAAGCTTGGGATGATCAGAAGTGCTCTTGATATTTTTTTTGAAAGAAAAAGATGGAGTGGCCAGAAGTTAAAGGCAATGCTATCACCTATAACTTCCTGATTTGTGCTTTTCTTCATTCTGACAATGTAGGATGGGCAACCGCATTGCTTGATGAGATGATCAAGGAAGGGGTTTCCCCTGATTCTGGGACATGCTCCACTCTCATCTGTGGGTTGACTCAAGTTGGTAAACTTGATGATGCTTATTCGAACTTGTCATTGATGAGACAGAATGGTTTTCGAGTAGACATCAAGAGCTATAACACTTTGATCAATGGGTTTTGCAAGAAGAAGAGGTTGGATAAGGCATTCGAGATACATGACGAAATGTACAAGGCAGGGCTTAGGCATGATGTCTTCACATACACTTCTCGGATTGATGCTTTCTGCAAGGCTGGTGATTTTTCAAAGGTTGATAAGTTCCTCAACCAAATGGTCGACAATGGATGCAAACCTAACGTTGTGACTTATGGAACTCTGATCAATGGTTATTGCAAAGCTGGTGATCTTGAGCAGGCCATGAAGATTGACACCGAAAAAGTATCGGAGAAATAGGAGGGAACACAAGGCGAACTCTCAACTCACACTCGACAGAATTCACCGAAGAGTTTAGAGGATAATCAAAAGATAACTCTTCAAAAAAAGCTTAAAATCTCACAATATTTTTATCATCCAAAAAACTGCCCTCAACAATATAAAGGATAACATTTTATAGGGGAAACTTGGGGCACTTGCCAAGATGAGTCAAACTATTTTAAATGACCCTTAAAGTTCCTAAAACCTCATTAAGTGATTTATATTTTCTAAGACTCGAGAATAGAGTTTGCCCAAACAAAACATGCAGTGGCATTAAAGAAGGCTCATCACCCGAGAAATTAGATTTTCCCAAGTACAATTTTTGGCGTCAGTCTCCCTCGATTGGAAAAGATTCGTCCTCGAATCACAAGGAGGTTCATCACCAATATAAGGACAGAGGTCAGCGACATTGAAGGTTGTAGAAACACCTTACTTGCTCGGCAAATCAATTTCATAAGTATTATTGCCAATCTTCTTTAAGATCCTAAAAGGACCATCAGCTGTAGGTTGTAACTTTCCATGTTGACCACGAGGGAAACATTCCTTTCTTAAGTTAATCCATACCAATTCTCCTTCGTTGAAACTTACTTGCTTTCTGTGTTTGTTCGCATTTTTCTGATACTTCTCATTTTGTTTAATAATTTCTTGCCGAACTTGCTCATGCAACTTTTTGATGGACTGTGCATACTCTTCTCCATCTCCACTTAGATGACGAGAGGCTGGAATGGGGGCCAAATCCAATGGAGTGAGGGGATTAATTCCATATACAACCTCGAAGGGACTTCGTCCTGTTGTTTGGCAGAGAGACCGATTATAAGCAAACTCGGCTTGAGCTAAAATTGCATCCCATTGGCGGGGATTTTTACCAACCAAACTTCTAAGAAGATTTCCCAAGCTCCGGTTCACTACTTCTGTTTGTCCGTTTGTTTGGGGATGGTGAGAGGAACTGAATTAGAGTTGTGTTCCCAATTTTCACCATAAGGTGCGCTAAAAATGACTCATAAATTTAGGATGCCAGTCAGAAGTGATGGTTTTGGGAATTCCATGAAGTCTCACAATTTCTTTGAAATAAAGATCGACTACATGTGTAGCATCCAATGTTTTGGTGCAAGGAATGAAATGGGTCATTTTAGAGAACCTATCAACTACCACCATAACTGAATCTTTGTTCCTTTGAGTGCGTGGTAATCCGATCACAAAATCCATGCTTAAATCTTCCCAAGGACTTGTTGGTATTGGTAGTGGAGTGTACAAGCCTGTATTCTGACCATGACTCTTGGCAATATGACAAATTCGACACCTGTCAATATATGTTTTGATATCCCGGTCCATGCGTGGCCAATAAAAATTCTCTTGAATGAGTGTAAGAGTTTTGTCCCTACCAAAATGTCTTGCCAACCCTCCATTATGAGCTTCACTGATGATGGCAAGTCGTAGCGAACAATCAGGAATACATAGATATTTTTCTTTGAAGAGAAATCCATCGTGAATCAAGAAGAGTTTGAATGGAGCTTTTATGCACTCTTCCCAAATATGACCAAAATAGGGATCATTTTTGTAGAGATCTTTGACTACCTCAAATCTAATTACCTTTAGTTGTAAAGTAGACAAAAGAGTATGTCGTCGGCTAAGAGCATCCGCCACCCGATTAAGAGCACCAGATTTGTGCTTGATAAGGAAGTTGAAGGCTTGTAGAAACTCAACTCATTTAGCATGACGAGGTTTCAATTTGTGTTGAGTATTCAAATACTTCAAGGCTTCGTGATTCGAGAAAAGGACAAATTCCTTATGGAGGAGATAATGTTGCCAATGATCCAAGGTTCGGACAATGGCAAAGAATTCCTTTTCATAGGTAGAATAATTGCGGCGAGAATGATTCAACATTTCACTAAAGAAAGCATTGGGTCTCCCATTTTGACTAAGGACACCGTCAATTCCCACATTTGAAGCATCACAGTCTATTTCAAAAACTTGGTCAAAATCTGGTGGTTGCAATATTGGAGCTTTTGTAACCTTTCTTTTAAGAAGTTCAAAGCTTTGTTGCGCCTCGTTCGTCCACTTGAAATTGCCACCCTTCAAACATTCAGTTATAGGCGCAATGATGGTGCTGAAATTCTTAATAAACTTGCGATAAAAAGATGTCAGACCATGGAAACTTCGAATATCATGCAGGGATTTAGGCGTCGACCAACTCATAATAGCTTCAATCTTATTCTTGTCCATTTTGATGCCATCAAAGGAAATAATATAGCCTAAGAAAACCAGGCTATTAGTAAAAAAATGACACTTCTTCAAGTTGACTTATAACTTTTGCTCCTGTAGTAATTCAAAAACCTGTCGAAAATGTTCCAAATGTTCTTGCGGGCTAGAGCTGACACAAGAATATCATCAAAGTAGACCACAACAAACTTTCAAGATATGATTCATAAGCCGCATAAAGGTAGAGGGAGCATTAGAAAGACCGAATGACATTACCAACCATTCATAAAGATCGTCCCTTGTTTTGAATGCCGATTTCCATTCATCGCCCGTTCTCATACGAATTTGATGATAGCCATTTCGAAGATCAATTTTAGAGCCGACCTTAAACCCATGAAGCTGGTCGAGAATATCATCAAGGCGAGGAATAGGAAAACGATATTTGATAGTGATTTTATTGACCGCTCTTCTATCAATGCACATCTGCCGTGAACCATCTTTCTTTGGTATAAGACGGGCTGGGACAGCGCAGGGGCTCTTGCTTTCTCGGATAAGACCTTTAACCAAAAGATCCTCAACTTGTCTTTGTAGCTCTTTATCCTCGTTAGGGCTCATTCTATAGGCTGCCTTGTTTGGAATTGAAGCGCCGGGGACTAAATCAATGCAATGTTGAATATTTCGCATGGGAGGAAGTCCTGATGGAATTTCGGCTGGTACTACATCTTGAAATTCTTGGAGAAGAGGTTGCACTTGGGAAGGGACAGCATGTCCATCTTCATTCTCTTCCAAGACTACCAATGCAAAGGCCCCACCGGATTCACACATAGCATTTTCCACTTGGGACTTGGAGACTAAATTATTTCCATCCCTTTTTAAAGGGTTAGGAATAGTGTTTGTCTTGGTCGGTCCCAGAATAATCTTCTCGCCATCTTTGACAAAACTATAAGTATTTTTGAAGCCATCATGATGAGTTTTCCTATCAAATTGCCACGGTTGACCAAGAAGCAAATGACAAGCATCCATAGGAATAACATCACACGAAACTTCATCTTGATACATACTGCCAATATAAAATTGAATAAGATATCTTTGAGTTACCTTCAACTCGTTACCTTTACAAAGCCATGATAATTTATAAGGCTGAGGATGGTCTTCGGTCTTTAACTTCAGCTTGTCGACCATTGTAGTGGCCACAACATTTTCGCAACTTCCTCCATCAATAATGACATTACACACTTTATCATGAGAAGTGCACCTAGTGTAGAAGATATTATTGTGAAACCATGATTGATCTTCTCCATAGGTAGTATTGAGGCTGCGACGTATCACTAAAAATTCTCCATGATCTGCATAAGTAATTTCTCCATTATTACTGGAATCATCGTAGATGGGGGCTGTGCCATAAGATTCCTCCTCTTCTTTTTCCTCAACAAAAGTAAGAACCCTTCGGTTTGGACAATTGAAACAATTGATTCCTCCTTTTTGCACGTTAGTATGTGTACATATCTTGGGTGCGATATCAACCGTTTCTAAGCCAACAGCACCTTCGTATTGCTATTCTTTCAACCTAGTCCCTATTCAATGAACTAATACAGAGGATTGAAGGATTAGCTTTCACTAAATATTTAGCTACACTTTTCATTTTTCATTAAAAATTTATCAAATTTAGAGATGATGGCGACAAAGATCTCGCGGTTGTTTGTATCCAACAAAATAATAAATTCACCACTATAAATAGATATCCGTGGAGGAAAAAAGAAAATATAAATCAATATGCAGAAAAAAAAGTATAAAATAGTTAATTCAAGATTGTGCAAGCCAAAAATACTCTTTAAGAGTTGAACTATGAATAATTATATTAATACAGTCGTTTTTGGTCCGTGAGAATAAAATACACAAAGGAAAATACAAATTGAGCCATTAATTAGTCTGTATGAATGAATATTCAAGTGGTAAACCCAAATCAACAATTTTCATCCTACATTGTAATTTATCTTTCACTAGAAATTCTTCTCATTAAAGGAAATCTAATTTTTCAGGTCTAAATCATGACAATTTCTAAAAAAAAAAAAAATCTACAAGTATCCATTTTGCAAGCTCACACGATACAGAAAAAATTAAATAAATTAGAAATCCACACCGATGCACCATAAACAAATTTTGTTCCCTAGCAAGTGATTCTAAAGACACCATATATTTCCA
Organism: Zingiber zerumbet; assembly: GCA_037833815.1. Lineage (NCBI taxonomy): Eukaryota > Viridiplantae > Streptophyta > Magnoliopsida > Zingiberales > Zingiberaceae > Zingiber > Zingiber zerumbet. The sequence goes on along the minus strand of JBBMJZ010390453.1, from coordinate 8,417 downwards.
TGAGAACATATGACTAAGCCATCACTTCACTTGAATATTATTATTAGCAAACTCCAAAAGATGCTTTTTACCTTTTGTCTTATGCACATTATGCCCATGAAGAACCAGATCCTTGTTGTGATAATTAATTGAACCGTCCACGTTCTCATTCCAATTCCAACCTTGCCGTCGTAAGCTAACCGTGTAAATTACATGCAATACAAGAGACAAAAAAAAAAAAAAAGAATAAGCAATGTAAATAATGCTAATTATCAAAGATCTTAAAAAAAAGCAAAGACATTTGGGAGCTTGGACAAAAGGAAAAAAAAAATTGTATGGCAAAGAAAAAAGTTGATGAATCGTATATACGTGAAAAGAGAGTCTATGATTCTTATATTGCCAAGATTAACTAAAATATTAATTTTTGTTGGTCAGAATCTGACTAATCATAATTTTTTATCCTCCAATTACAATGCATGTATGCACATGCATGTAATTAATATACATATGTGATATTGCTAAAATACCCATGTGTATACCTGCATGAACTGATTCTAGCTGGCCAGATTCTAGCCATTTAGTATTACCCTAACTAACAATACAATAGAAGGAATGCAAAATAAATGCTCTTTATACATGAAAATAACTGGCGTCAAGGGTACTTACTCTCCTTTTTCTATCCGCGTAGAACTTTTCTGACTGCTCCTTCAGCGTTGGATGAACATCGCCAAAGCAATGGAAAAAAATTAGTGACATGGGAAGCCCATCCTCTGGCATCGCTTGGATCTGTGGACAATCAAATATATTTAGTTCTTCGAGAAGGGGAGGAAGTCCTTTCTCTGACAGTGATTGGATCCGTGGACAGTCGTCTATTTTTAATCTCCGTAGGGAGGGAAGAATTCCTTTCTCTGGCAGTGATTGGAGCTGTGGACAGTGATACATCACTAATTTTTCTAGGAAGGGAAGGCAATGCAGCAGCTCAGTTGGAAGAGATTGCAGTTTATCGCAATCAAAGAATGTTAAAGATGTAACAGCAGTGAGGCTTCGCACCAATATCGGCTCTATAAATATCACCTCCTCAGAACATGATTCAATTTGAAGTTCTGTGATGAATGACAGTGAGTTTCTCAGAGGAAACATTTTAAGCAGAGCAGTGTTGTCCACGCATAATGTACGAAGAGATGACAAGCTCCCTGCTTGCTCATCTTCCACATCCAACTCAACCAGCTTAGGACATCCTTTGATCCCCAATAGCTTGAGGGATTTAAGGAGTCCTAAGCACTCCATCCTTCGCAACTCATAACAGTTAGAGATGTATAAGGATTGCAGTTCTACCAATTGAACCAGATGAATAGACGTTATGTGTGGACAATGGCCTATTTCCAATGTAGTAACTAAACAAAGATTGTGCAAGCAGTCGGGCAAAAGTTTTGCATATTCGCCAGAGTCCCGCAATTCCAATACCTTGAGTGAGGGAGGTAGAAGGCGGTCACCTTCCTCGTCATCTTCGGTTACGCTATTTAATATGAGCTCGGGGCAGTCTCTTATTATCAACGTTTCTAGGGAAGGAGGGAAGGGAGGTAATCTCTTTAATTTAGGACAATTTATGACAACAAGTTCACGCATGCAGGGAAATAGATCTTTGCCATCGGTCCAAAACCATTCCTCAAATGCCAGCAAATTGAATAACTTAAGCATTTCCAACTTGGGAAAACACTTGCCTTCAAATTCATGACTCAGTCGTTTCAAAGCAGGCATGCTGTCCATGCGAAGTTCAATTAGATGCAAACGTTGACCAATAAATGGCAGATCGTCATCCCATCCCTTGCAATTTACTAATTCAAGTTTTTTCAAATTGGATAGAACTTTTGGCATCAACCAACTAGGTGACCTACCTCCATTATACCCTTTAATTTTCAATATTTCAAGCGATTCATGTGGCTGCAGACCTTCAATTACTTCCTCTTCCAACTTGGCATCCTTCTCATCATTCCATCTCAACAGCAATTGTTTTAGGTGGACTTTCTTCTTTAACTCAGCCCGTTTTGCTTCTTTGCTATCAACAACATTCTCAAGATTGTGAATACCAAGTGTTCCATGAAGCTGTGTCATATCCTTTAGTCGTCCAAGCTTGAGAGCATCGTCCTCTCGAACACTAAATGCTAGCAATTCTTGAAGATTAGTTAGTCTCCATACATCCTTTATCATCAACCAAATTTTTTTATCTGCAACAATGTGTCTCAGATTGACCAACTTATGCAATGCTTGTGGTATAGACTCCATTGAAAAACAGTTCCGTGCTCTTAGCGTTTGCAAATTATAAAGGTCGCATAATGAGTCAGGCAAAAATTTTAGTTCAGTATTGTATGATAAATCAAGGAAACGAAGGTGAATCAATTTACCAATATGTCCAGATAACTCCAGCAAGCCACAAAAACTTAAATCTAGAACGCGAACGCTTCTTAGTTTTTCAAAGAGGCTATCGGGAGGTGAATTTTCCAATATCAAGGTGCGCAACTTGTCGTATCCAGAGAACTCCAACGGCAATATTCTTTCTTCTACTAGTAGATGCCGAACTGTACTGGAAAGCTTCTTTGTTTGTTCGTCGCTTTGAATTTTACATGTCTCTTCCTCAGCAATCATCTCGGCTAAATCATGTATAAGGTCATGCATCATATATGGATAAAATCCATAATGTTTGAATTCTTGAAAGAAAGATCTGTTAACAAACTCAAGAAAATAGTCGTTTCCAATATCTTCCATTCTCTTTGTGTTATTATCTTCGATGAAACCTTCGGCCATCCACATCGGAACCAAATAGTCTTTATGGTAACTGGTGTCTTTAGTGAACACCGAGCAAAAAGCAAAGCACTGCTTCAGATTTTCATTAAGATATTGATAACTTAAATGCAGAGCTGGCATAATGCTATCTTCATCTTGTTTTACTTTCCCTATGTCACTCTTCATTATGGTGGCCCAGTGTTGCTTGCAAAAATCTAATTGTAGAACACTGCCGAGTGTCTTTGCAGCTAATGGTGAGCCCTTCAACTTGCGAGCAATCTTTCTACCAATGTCTTCTAGCTCTGGATAGTCTTCGGGGTTGAGTGTACCAAATGAGCATTTCTTGAACAATTGCCAAAAGACATCTTCGTCTAAATCATGGAGCAAGATTGGTTCCGCCAGGCTAACCATTTTAGAAACTTTCATATCTCGAGTTGTAACAATAATTTTGCTACCATGCTCTCCGACTTTGAGTAGTGCACAGAATTTCTCCCAGATACTCTTATCATCGCTCCACACATCGTCCAAAAAAAGTAGAAACTTCTTTTTTGCAATATGCTGATGGAGTATTTTTTGAAGAGGTTCTAACTCCATATTATCATATTCTTTCTTAAGAGTTACTGACTCTATTATAGATTTAGTGAGTCTCTGCACAGTAAAGTTGTTAGACACACAGACCCAAATCTTTAGATGAAAATGATCCTGAACTCTGTCGTCTTTGTGCACGTACTGAGCAAGAGTAGTCTTTCCAACCCCTCCGATCCCGACAATGGGCAAGACGGAGAAGGTATCGTTGACAAATCCCGATGCAGGTTCCACCTGACTAGCTGACCCCAACAACCAGTCTACCACTTGATTTAGTTCTTTCTCTCTGCCAAACAATATGTCCGTCACCGGGGAAGAGCACGATTCTCTGGCCTGAAACTTCACCTCAGGTTGCTTCCCTCTATCAGTTGGTGGTAACACTTTCATGATGTCCTTCACACTAATAGCAATTCCCTCCAGCCTTTCTTGAATCTCCCTCACTCTAGCTCTGATATCATCTTCCCCCAAGGAATAAGAAGAACCAAACAACTTTTTTTTTGCAGCTGAAAAAATGTTTGAAAGGCCACTGGAGCCACTTGCCTTGTCCTCTTCTTCACCTTTGATCTTCTGCCTGAGGACATGGTATTGGAACTCATCTATCAAGTCCTCATCATCATAAGAAGCATCCTTGAGATCCTTGAGATCCTGCAGCCTTGCTTAAATTCAAGTAAACTCTCTCCCCCATTCATTTTTTAATGAAGGCTGATGTTGGACCAAAGTAAGAGGACCTGAGTTTTAATGGATCATAATTTTTGAGTAATATATCAGACGGACGAGTAGTTTTTTTTAATCGAAGCTCTTTCATTTAGATTTTTTTTTTCGGGTGAAATTCGTAAGGGTCAATTTTTGGATCCTAAAAATGTCATTTAGGATATTTTCGGATGCCCTAAATCTCTTTTTTATTATTTTTTGTAATTTTTATTTTTTAAATATTTAAGATATTTTTGTATATTTTTGTTTTGCAATTAAGATTTGGGTTAATATAAGTGTCATATTTGGTTGTTTGGAGATTATCTTTTCCTACCGAATAAAAACTTCTGTTTTTTTAATAAAATCTAGCTAGCGACAACCGTCTATTATTGTTTGTCGAATTCTTTTCTTGTTTTCTCCACAATCCCTCTCTCCCTTCAGTATGTAGAATAATCATTATTTTATCTGACGTTGGTATCAAAACTCATCAGATTCAATGGTAGATCATCGTAATCATAGTCACAGTCACAACAATAAGCATATTCTAATTGAGGAAGTCGAGTACCATGATAGTAACGTTTAGGACATGATGATGATTGGAATTTATAGAAAAAAATCTCAAGGAGTGAAATGAAAATTTTGACTAACTTTAATTTTGCTAATCAAATCGGAACATTCTAATCAAATCCTCCATAACTTAGCAATTATGACACTTATTCTCTAATTTGTGAAAATATCTGTAATTAATTTTCTCCTCCTAAACTTTCTACTAATCAAAATGCAAGGGATAGAATTATTTTTGGATAATACTCATGAAATATTGAGGGTAAAATGAGATGTCGCACATTGTACTGTGGTTGAGACGGTATTTGCCCGGTTCCGCGGCGGCCGGGTGGGCCACCGAGACCTTTTCAGCAGCAGAAGCTTCATCCGCTGTTCCACCTCCTCTTCCTGCTGCTGTTCATTGTGAGCTGGTGCCTTGTGCTTGTGCCCTTCGTCGCATGCATCGCTGACGGCAAGGTGAAACTCCGCGTCGCGGCGATCATTGTCGCCAGAAGATATGCTCGGGCGGTGATCGATTGACGAGGAGGAACCGAGGAAGAGAAGTCATTGTATTTATAAAGAATATTATTGCACAACAGAATGTAGTTACACACGGCATTCGATAATGCGTCCACGTCAATAAATGCAAGTGCAACATAAGATTTATCAAGCAAAGGAGCACCATCTGTGGTTTTATTCCTACATGACCCACTCGGGCTGATCAGTAGTAAGGAACTCAAACACAACGTGTACGGTTGATGAATCAAAGTGGTACACAGTCCCAAGTAAAACTCAGAGATCTGCAAAGAGATTATATGTTTTGGAATCAAGGACAATGAACCTTATAGCTGCAATTGCCGCAGCGATAGCTAAGCCGCTAAACACAACGACGTTTAACCAATGCCAAGCCTTTTGAGGTATGGAAAGTTTGTTCTTCTTGATCTTCAAGTACATGTGGTTTGCAAGAACGAATGTGAGTGGGTATGTGCTCAGAGCACCAGTGAGGCTCATGAAGTCTCCGATAAATGGAAGCAGAGCAGCCACGAAAGTGCTTACAGTGAGGTAGCCCCCTCTCACTAGGACTCGAAAAGAAAGGTTGTAGAAGGAGAAGGCATTCCCCTTCCCTCTTCCATACTTTGTGTCCAAGAACTCGTACATCGGACTTGCAAATATCTGACAAAAAAAACTCTCAGTTAGCAGCTGCCAAGTAGAAAAGGAAGGATTTAACCATAAATTCAGTTAAGAAAATGCCATGAATTTTTTGAGTAGATCTGCAAATTGATGATGGTTGAGGTAAGCAGAACAAAGGACTAATCAGTCTATCTATATTATCATTATCAAGATGCCATTAACAGACATCTAGATTGCTCGTTAACGTATAGAGAACTCCTTGACAATGATCAACACCAAAAGTATTAAATGTAAGTGACCTAAAAAATAAAAGAACATAATTAAGTTTGAGTGAAATACATGCAAGGCAATAACTGTCTGAAGAAAGGCTGCAATGTTTGCAATTGCCTTCAACCAACTTGGGCCGTTGACACTATTTAGTAGATATGTCGATGTAGACGATCCATAAGCCCAGTAGCCCATGAAAACAACCGCATAGAGTGGCAAGCCACCTATTACAAACTGAAACCAAAGAGCTTTCTCCATATTTCTGATGACAGGTGGTCTTATTGTTGCCTGACATTAAAATGTCAGAATCAGCAAGAAAGTAGTTCCAAAGCATACATGCACGTTAAAGCAATGCGAAACATGAGCATGAGAGAATTCTACCTCTGAAAATAAGGCTAGCATTTTTATGAAAAATAACCCCAACAAATTGTGCAAGGGAACTTCTAGAACAACAAAAGAATCAAGGTTAAGTAGTGTTTTTGTTATTGAATTCACAGGAAAAGCCGCAAACACCTACAAATCTAGGTCATTGTTATCCTCATAGGACAACAGTGGGTAACAATCACACCATGTATGAACATGGCAACTAGCATCCAATTCTGGAGGACAGTATATCAAATAAACATTTTCATGCCTAGCATAGGAAACATCCGTCAAAGAATTGCCAGAACAAACAACAACAGGTCATTAGTGCTGATTATATGGAGTTGGCTACATAAATTTTATTCCATCATTGAGTTCGTCCTACTGTTATATTTGTTGCACAACATACAGTTTTCATTGTTTCATCTCATCAAATCAGAAGAACGAACTGTAGAACCACATGTGAATTAAAAGTACCAAATTCGTGGAACACATGAAGCAAGGCCAAAACACCAATGAAACTTGCATCATATCATCATTAGGTTGTTAGGTTGTTTTAGCCCCAATTATTTGAGACAATATATATAACACCCTTCATTCATGTATTCATTAACTGTTGCCAACTAGCCATCCTTAGCCCTCTTGTTTTCTTCAACAAGAATCTAGCCCAAACATACGCTCAACACAAGTATGATTTTCCAATTCAGCAAATATCCCAGAAGGTTTTTCAATAAAGCAACATCCTCATCGACAATTATTAAAAGAAATAATCTGCTTAGTTCTAAACAAAAAGGTGGGCAAGAGGATTATGTTTCAGCAATTTTCAGCTTCAACCACCCAGACTTTCATGATGAGAAATACATGAGACTTTGACTCCAAATATGTATATTGTTACCTGTTATTAATGCATGAGGTGTACAACTCAAATCACTCACCTGAATCTCTGGAAGCATGCCTGTGTTGTAAGCAAAAACAAGACTGGCAGCACTACCAATAAAACTGAAAATCTTGTTGGTATGTGATCCTGGAATGCTGTAATCTCGAGCAGGAGAATTAATTCCTGTTATGAGAAAATATATGAATAATCAATAAACTATACCTTTACACGGTTTATTTTGACACAAATTGCTGGTGCATAATAGAAGCAGAAATTGTATGGATTATAGCTCTCCTCTAAACTTTATGAAACTATGCATGAGTGGAAAAAGGAGAAAAAGTGAAAAAAGGATATCACTACGTAGGTGCTTTCTGGATCTGATTCTTTTATCAAAGACAAAGGATGACAAAAATATATTCAAGTGCAGAAAACTTCAATCATTAGGCATCAAATAACTACTTATATTCATTGCATGTGATAATAATGAAGAACCCTCAAGAATGCATGAAGTCATCATTTTTTTGTTTTCCTTGCACTTTGTTGGAATCAGTATTTCATTCTAGGAAAAAATAATTATTTGGTTAAGAGATGAATGGCAATTCCTCTTTTAAAAAATAATTCATTTCATACAATAATAAATGAATTTTTGCAGCAAACTTCCATGAATGTTATTCCTTATTTTCTCTTAAGTATGATACAATGCATTTCGTTATTGCTGAAGGGCTTCAAAATATGCCCAGCAAATCATTCCTAGTCGAGAGACCAGCACTGACTCCCCAGGATCCCTCCCCGGTCGGGCTTTATAAAGAAGTCCCGGTCGGTGTCCCAGACTCTCGCCCCAATACGAGTTATAAGTGAACATGCTCTCACGCCCAACGACCTTCCCGGTCGGTGTCCTAGACTCTCACTCCAGTGCGAGTTATAAGTGAGCATGCTCTCACGCCCAACGACCTTCCCGGTCGGTGTCCCAGACTCTCGCTCCAGTGCGAGTTATAAGTGAGCATGCTCTCACGCCCAACAATCTTCTTGGTCGGTGTCCTAGACTCTCGCCCCAGTGCGAGTTATAAGTGAGCATGCTCTCACGCCTAACGACCTTCCCGGTCGGTGTCCCAGACTCTCGCTCTAGTGCGAGTTATAAGTGAGCATGCTCTCATGCCCAATGACCTTCCCGGTCGGTGTCCCAGACTCTCGCCCCAGTGCG
>JBBMJZ010390447.1:0-14661 GCA_037833815.1 Zingiber zerumbet | reverse complement strand
GGGCATAGAACATTACTCAGGAATCATCGATTACCTAAACCAAACAGGGTTTTCGTTGATAATCTTGGATGGATAACCAAGGTTATCAAGGATAACCCCCAACCAAACGCACTTTCTGTGTAATGGTTTTGGCAGTATTCATACTTGCCATTTGCTAGTGTGCTGTCTTTGGTTTTTGTTTTCCTGTTGATTGATTTACCTTTTCTCTTGACATAAGATTGGAAAGGTTGTAATCAACACTTCAAAACAAGCTGTCGCAACTGTTCATGATTGGTTATATGTATCTTTGTTACCTTGGAGATCTACGTAATGCCACAATATTTGTGGAAGTTTATTGAGCAGCATTTCTTTTCAGTGTGGACACGGTGCATTACGAAGTAAATTTTTTCTTCAGCAGTTAAGAATAGTCAATGAGTAGCTTCATTTGTTTTTTTTTTACTTGTAGATACTTTTTGTTAGGATCCTAACAGAAGGGGAGCGTGCAACGGTAAAGTTGTTACTTTGTGACCAAAAGGTCATGGGTTTGAATCCTGGAAACAGCCTCTTGCAAAAAACAGGGTAAGGCTGCGTATAATGGATCCTTCCCCGTGACCCACAGGAGCTTCATGCACCGGACTGTCTTTTTTTTAGATACTTTCTGGTAGGATCTATTATGTGCACGTTTTCAATTAGGTAAACAATTAAGACATTGAGGCGAAACATATCTCACTACAATAGTTAGAAGTCATTTTTCCAGCATTACACATTCATCTTCACGATTTGTGCTAATTATGCTAGTGTTTTTTACTTGCATATACTATATGGGTATACTTATATGTCTTGTCGTTGCATATTCTACATTGAATATCATTCTTATTCTTTATCCAAATCTTTCAGCAGAAATGCCAGTGCAGCAGAAGCAGCCCCTGCGCCCTTATGATGGCAATATGTTTGAAAGATATGATACCAAGCCAATGAAGGTGTAGCATATTCGCTGTGCAATAGTGGAAGTTAATTTTAATTTTTTTGCCTCTATTGTGATCTTACTAGTTTTAGTAGAATGTCTGCAGTATACTGCATTAAGAATTTGATTTTTTGCTTGTTTAAAATTGTGGTGAATATCACTGTTTGCAGGCAACTGCTGACCATTTGTTAGCAAGCTTATCTAATGGAAAAAGAAAACTAGCAGCTAGTGCTTCTCATATGAGTCATCCACAGATGAGTCACCGAGCTCTTCACGAGTATCAGTTTCTCCCTGAGCAACTAAGTGTCCGGTCGGAGACATATGATAGGGTCTCTCAATCTCACTATTATGACTCTTCATTAGATGCTTCGAGTGCCAGGGCGATATCTTTACCAAAAAAATTGCATGTAAATGAACAAGGGGTGCCAAATTATACTTTTCAAGGTCAAATGTCAAGTGGAAATCTTTTGTCTCAGCCAGGAAGGCAGCAAAATTTTCCTTCCATTTCAATGGACTCTGATGGTCCTCCACACAGTGACATGTTTCCTATTTCTGCAAGTGACGCTCAGTTTGGTATGCATCAAGCCGGACTAGAAAACCAATCTATATCGTCTGACAGGAGGAGTGCCCGAGATGATGACTTTTCTAGGTTGGAGAGAAAACGCAAGGTAAGTACGATTTCTTCATTCATGTTGAGTTTTGTTAAAATAATATTTTTACTGCAATGCTTTGATATATGTAGAGTGATGAAGCAAGGATTGCTAAGGAGGTTGAAGCACATGAGAAACGAATAAGGAAAGAGCTTGAGAAACAAGACATCTTGAGAAGAAAGGTATATCTTCCTTTTTAATTGTTTGTCTTTTTTCACTTTTTGGTGCTGAAGAAATAATATCATTACTTAGAGAGAAGAGCAAATGCGAAGGGAAATGGAGAGACATGATCGTGAAAGAAGAAAAGAGGAAGAGCGGATGCTGCGTGAAAAACTGCGAGAGGAAGAGAGATTTGAACGTGAACAGAGACGTGAAAATGAACGCAGGGAGAAGTTTTTGCTAAAGGAATCTCGTAGAGTAGGTTCCATAAATTTTGTTTAATGCCTGTCATTTCTAATACTTCCCTAATGTCTTTCTAAATGATTTCAGGCTGAGAAATTGAGGCAGAAAGAAGAATTAAGGCGTGAGAAGGATGCTGCAAGACAGAAAGCTGCTACGGAAAGGGCTACTGCCCGCAGAATTGCACGGGAGTATATGGAGCTTATTGAGGATGAACGACTAGAGTTAATGGAGATTGCTGCCATTAATAAGGGTTTTTCCTCAATCTTTGGTCTTGACAGTGATACTTTGCAACAATTGGATTCATTCAGAAGTACGGTTTTGTTGAGTTGTTCAACTTATTCTAAAAAAATTTCTTGAAATGGTTCCATGCAGATGGTTTGAGATTCTTATGATTTTTGTCAACCTTTGCTGCAGGTATGTTGCAGGCATTCCCACCAAGTTCTGTAAAACTAAGAAGGCCTTTTGGTGTTCAACCTTGGTTGGATTCTGATGAAAATATAGCAAATGTTCTTATGGTGCATTTGCTAAACTCATTATCAATATTATCATAGGGGTTTTGCTTTCATAACTAGATATCGATGATTATTCCATTACCAAGCTAGTTTGTACTGCCTATTCCATGTACATTTTTTTTCTTATAAAAAAAAGAATATTTTTTTAGCATTGTTTATGTCACTTATTAGAATTTTACCCTCAGGGAGAAATTATCATTATGAACTATGTGTTCATACCATTTAGTATTTTCTCATTGTGAACAATTTCATTTTGAGTATCAATGACATATCTGTTTTGTGCTCTTGCTTGGAATTTCAGGTTTGGAAGTTCTTAATTACTTTTGCTGACATACTAGGGCTTTGGCCATTCACTCTTGATGAGTTTGCGCAGTCTCTCCATGATTATGTGAGTGCTTTTGAACCTTCTATGACGTCCCAACTATCTATGCTTTAGAATCCTTGAATTATTTCTAAAGGCACAATGATATAATATCCAAACTAAGGCCATTTATGATAACGACCTAGTCAGGTACCAGCCTTACTTATCCTTGCTTGTTTCTATGTTTACAGATCATCTGTTGAAAAACAAATTTTGTTTATTTAAGGCAATTTTTTTTTGTTTAAAAACTATTTTCTTGTTAGAGGATGCTTTTGTACTCCAAATTACTGTTAGTTAGGTAGATGTATCTGAATCATTTACCACTGGAGGTCTCATTATTTTCAACCTAATAAGAAGCTTGCTCATCCTTTTCATGATAAATAAGATGTCTTTAAGGACTCAAGTTATTTGAGCTTGTGACTATCTGCATCTTGAGGTCTATGATACTGAAGACACTGAATTTGTAGAACTTTCTTGCTATTGTTGGATACTATGGCTATATGGTATTGCAACCTTAATGTCCGCATTGTGTTAAATATCGCTAGAAGCAGCATCAGATTCATACAATGCTAATTCTTGTATGAACAAACACTAGAAGCAGCATCGACTCCTCTACTGTGTTAAGTATCTTATATAAAATTCCTACAGGGTTCAAGACTCTTGGGAGAAATACATGTTTCCCTTCTTAAATCCATAATCAAGGACATTGAGGATGTTGCAAGGACACCTGCTATTACAGTTGGTGCTAGCCAGAGCAGTTCTGCTAACCCAGGAGGTGGTCATCCACAGATAGTTGAGGGGGTATGTTGTTTAACTTTCTACTTCCATAGATGCTTCTTTCTCGCTATGATCTCTTTTGGCTTAGCTTGCATTTTTGCTTTCATTCACTAGGCTTATGCATGGGGTTTCAACATTCGAAGCTGGCAGCGCCACCTAAATTGCTTGACATGGCCTGAGATATTGCGGCAATTTGCTTTATCAGCAGGATTTGGGCCACAACTGAAGAAAAAGAATGTTGAACACACATATTTACGGGATGATAATGAGGTATTTAAGTTGCGTGAATTTTGAAAAATCAGCATTTTCACAATTGTTATTTTTTCTACATAAGTTTGTTGAAGACATCTTTATAGTTGTTGCTATTTTGACCTCAAGCCACTAGTTATTCTTTCGGCTGCAAAAGTCATCTTTGTTTTTGTTGTTATATTCCATACAACAAATGGGCATGACTGTATTATTCTTAGTTTAAGTTAACAATTGTCTGTGCAAGCACCAACTTGATTCTAAATTATGGATTTGCGAATAACATGCATATGATGTTACAGTTATTACTAGTGGTACTGATTTTTAAGGTTTCAAATTGTTTGCTTTAAATTGTTAAGTTAATTTTGCTTGCGACAATTTTAGTAAACTGTTCTTTTTGTTATTAAATTTGTATTATTGTTTTTTTCTTCTGGTTTTTGATCTCTGTTTATGTAGCTACTACTGAAATCAAGCAATTTGTATTCAGGGGATTGATGGTGAGGATGTTATTTCCACTTTGCGAAATGGTTCAGCTGTTGAAAATGCTGTTGCTTTAATGCATGAAAGAGGATACACACATCGACGAAGATCTCGACATCGGTTGACTCCTGGAACAGTAAAATTTGCAGCTTTCCATGTTTTATCTCTTGAAGGAAGCAGAGGCTTAACAATACTTGAAGTTGCTGACAAGATTCAGGTACATACCTTCAGTAAGAATGTTTCTATGTTGTTGATTTGTTTGACTGAGTTTTGATTCATTGTCAGAAATCTGGATTGAGAGATCTTACTACGAGCAAGACACCTGAGGCATCAATTGCTGCAGCGTTATCACGCGACACAAAACTTTTCGAGCGAACTGCTCCTTCAACATATTGTGTACGGTCACCATATAGAAAAGATCCTGTTGATGCAGATGCAGTGCTATCAGCTGCTCGCGAAAAGATACACGTATTTCAAAGTGCACTTTCTGATTCTGAGGAAGTGGAAAAGGATACAGAAGATGTAGATGATGCAGAAAGAGATGAAGATTCAGAAGGGGATGCTGGTGATGATCATGGGGTTGATGATACTGGCACTGATCCTAACTTGGATAAGAATGATCCATTTGAAAGCAAGCTAAAAGATCCTAGTGCATTGACATCAGTAGGTAAGATGAAAGGAGGAAGAGAAATTGGAGCAACTCCACAAATTAGTTTTGGAAATGTTGCAAAAGTCTGTCCAAAACCATCTTCAGAGAATGCAAATACTTCTGGGGCCACTGAGTTTATAGAGACCAATTCAAAGTTCCATGAAGCAGCTAATGTGGATATGGAGACAGAGATTGATGAAAGCAACTTTGGTGAACCATGGGTTCAAGGCCTAGCAGAAGGTGATTATTCTGGGCTGAGTGTTGAAGAACGCCTAAATGCACTTGTTGCTCTGATAGGTGTTGCTATTGAAGGAAACTCAATACGAATAGTGTTGGAGGTATTAATAAAATTTCTGTCATTTTAAATTTAATTTCTGTTTTGTGATGTTGTAATTGAATAGAGGTCTCACAGGAACGCTTGGAAGCTGCAACTGCACTTAAAAAACAAATGTGGGCAGAAGCACAACTGGATAAAAGGCGTTTTAAAGAAGAATATTCTAGCAGATTACAAGGTACTTTTGGTGGGTACAAGGCTGAGATAGCCCAAATGAATGGAACAAGAGAGGGAAGCCAAACTCCACAGGACAATGTGGACAAGGTCAATGATGGCAATTTAGAAGTAATCAACAATGAACAATTTCTTGAACAGAATCAGGTCAATATGGGCTATAATTCTATGGGACAAGAGCTTACTAATTCAGATGTGCTATCTATTCAGCAATGCGGATATGCTGCTGAGAAGTCTCGTTCTCAGTTAAAATCATTTATTGGTCATAAAGCAGAGCTACTATATGTGTACCGTTCATTACCCCTAGGTCAAGATCGTAGACGAAACCGCTACTGGCTATTTTCAACTTCTTCATCACCAAATGATCCTGGTTCTGGAAGAATCTTTTTGGAATCCAAAGAAGGTCATTGGACACTTATTGACTCGGAGGAGGTACTTAAGATATAGCATCTTGTTTATGCTTCATTGTGAAACTGTCTCTTGAATAACAATACATTCAAATTGATGGACTTGTGTGCTATATGTTCTTACCAATTCATCTATGGGTGAAATTGTCTATATGAAATTGCATTAGATCAAATACCATTCACATTCCTTTATGAAGAATACCATCACAGATAGTTTTGCTGTGAATTTTCAAAGCCACAGACTTACTGATTGCCTCACTATTTATTATATTACCACTGCACAAGATTTGGCTTCCTGAAATGTAATGAAATTTATAATCCTGTTCGCTTTCTGTTCTGCCATAATGATTGATTTAGAGACATTTGTTTTGTGGAAGCTAGCATGTGGAATGAATTCTTATACATTATTAAATTTCAACATAATCAATTTTGAAATGCTGTAAATATGATTCTTTGATCAATTCCTCTGATCTTTTCTAGCCCTATCCAGTCTACCACATCATTATAATCTTCGTTGTAAGATTTTGCCCCTCAGCCTTGTTGACTTGGTCTTTTCTCGAATGTCTGAGAATCTCTCTATTGTGGAGGCAAAGAATTTGTTGTTGGGAGTTCAACTTATTTCTCCTTTGATCATACTTTAGCTCAGTAATCCATCACTATAGGACAATTTTGGATGAGTGTGTTCCATATTCCTTTTCTATCGATTTTCTTGCGCTGATATGACCCTTCTTTATCAAGACATTCATTTGGTTTAATGTGCTTTCAACGTAATTTGATGAACCTTTTGCTGCTTTTATCAATTTCCCGTATCTGAATTATGTAAAAACATACATAGCATCATAAAAGACTTAGAAGATGCTGGAATTCTATTCAATCAAAAGAAAGAACGATAATAAGAGCCAGCCAAATTCAGCAAACACATAAAAAACACTTGATTGTAAATCAAACTGCTGAATCATCCATATGAGTCTGACAATTTATTCCTTTTTCTTTTCTGTGGATGTAGGCATTTGACACACTTTTGGCTGCTCTGGACACTCGGGGGATTAGGGAATCACATTTGCACTCAATGCTCCAAAGAATAGAGACAACATACAAAGAGGCAATAAAGAGGAGAAAGGATCTTATCATTTCAGCAACGTCATCTGGAGATCATGCTAAACCAAGGGCCTCCAGAATGGTGTCAGGCTCGGATTGCAGCATGGAAATTGACAGTCCTAGTCTTTTCAGGCTCACTCCTGATGCCTTGGAGAACTCAACATCTCTCAAAATTGAACTTGGTAGCAACGAAGTAGAGAAAAACTCTGCTCTTGTCAGATACCAAGGTTTTTTGAGATGGATGTGGAATGAATGCTATAATTCACAGATATTATGCACGATGAAATATGGGACGAAAAGATGTCCTGAGTTGCTTCATACTTGTGATTGTTGCTTCCAGTCTTTCTTAGCTGAAGAAAGGCATTGCCCTTCTTGCCACAAGACATTTAAGACCTTCCAAAACTCTGATGCACTTTTTTCAGAGCATGTGACTCTATGTGAACAGAAAAGAAAGTTAGACCCTGATTGGAAACTCCAACTCTCTAACTCTACTCTTCCAATGGGGATCAGATTGCTGAAGACACTACTATCCATGACTGAGGTGCACACTGTTTTGAGTCCTAAATCTATTTTTTGATGTCTCATGGTTAGCAAAATTTTACCAATTTATCAGTTTGATTTTTGATAAGTAATTTTGTTAATTGCAGGCTGTGATTCCAGCAGAAGCACTTCAAACTCTTTGGACAGAGGGTTATAGGAAATCTTGGGCTGTGAAATTGCATTCTTCATCATCTGCTGGGGAGCTTTTTCAGGTTTTAACTTGTTCAATGTTATTCACCGCTGAATTTTTCTATATTACCTACATACAGATGGTCAAACGAAATTGTTTTTTTTTGTATATTAGTCACTTTAAAATTAAAAAATTGGTTATACCGATTGTTTTTTTATTTTTTATTTTTTTATCTCTATGTCAGTCTTTTAAACCAATTCTTATATGAGAGATATATCACTATTATACAGGTGCAACTTCCATTCTATTGAAACCTGCATAGTATTTGATATATTATTCTGTAAATCTTCTTTTCACATGAGAACTCAATTAGGGCATTTTCTTTTTTTTTTATAATATATTTGTTGCTTGAACCACCACTTGGTTCTTCTTCCTGATATACAGTAAAGGACTAGGTGTCAACTTCTTTGTATTATAAAACCTTCATTTTAGAAAGTGTTAGCATATAACGTGATCAATTAACCAGTCTAGACAAAATTACTTGTGAGTGAAAGGAGCCAGCTTATGAATGTATATGTTGTGTGATTGCAGGTTCTGACATTGTTGGAGCGTGCTGTAAAACTGGATTTTCTTTTGTCAAGTTTTGAAACGACAACTGAACCTCTGATTTCTAAGCAAGAAGCTGCCTCGACCATCTCTGCTCAATCTGGACTTGTTCCTGTACTACCGTGGGTGCCTTATACTTCAGCAGCTGTGGCTTTAAGGCTGTTAGATCTTGATTTTTCGATTTCTTATATGTTGAACCAGAAGCTAGAGTCTCGAAAGGAAAAGGAAGGGCATTATATTGTAAGTCTTATATTCCTTCTATTATTTATGGATCTCAGAATGAACCCAACTAGCTTCTATTTTTCTATTTTGAAGTTTATCAAGGTTTTCTATTTTCCTGCAGAAGCTTCCATCACACTATGCTGCGGTTAACAACATGCAAGAGGTAGATCCTATGGGAACTCCTGAACAAGTTGATTATCTCACTGAAGGGAGGTGGTTAGATTCAGGAAGTGGACAGAGGGGCCGAGGACGAGGCAGTCGTGGGCGAGGTGGACGTGGTCGTGGGCGAGGGAGAGGACTAAGGGGGAGTGCAAGCTCCTCCAGGGCCAATTTTATGACTGAAAATCTCAGTATTTTCGACAAGGCCACAAGAAAATTCACCAGAAGAGGAAGAACACGTGGTCGTGGTGGGCGTAGGCGTGGACGCCGAACTATCAGGCCTAGGCAAATATCTGATGGTAGAGTATCCACAATCAATAAAAGGTCACTTATGGGCAGCTTGATCACTGCAAACAGCAACTCCAAACAGGCAATGATTGCAGATTCCCCACAGAGCTCAGGTGGAGACGAATGGGGCATAGCTCAAGTTAGAAAGCCATATGTTGAAGACGACGATATTAGTAGAGGCTCTGAATCTGATGATAATGGTCAAGCTTCTGGGGATGATTATGATGATCAGGCAGCGGACTCTCTTGTAGAATACGACTACAGCAAGTCCATAGGATTAGCTGATGACGGATCGGAGGATGTTGGAGACATGGACATGGATGAAGATGTCGAAGAAGATGACATGGATGGTAGAAGTCATGACTTGGATGCTTACATGGATGATGACGATGATGATTTGCAAGATAACCCAGACGATGTTGAAGATGGAGAGGGAAATAGAGATGAAGATGAGGGGGCAACTTCGTACTCGTCACAGTATAGTGATTGACAACGGGATGGTCAATTAATCTGTCCGGGTGAAGTCAAGGCCACCACATTGTTAAGATGATGATCCCTTAATGGCACGGTTCGATGAATCGACTTATGTTTATGCTTCCTCATTAGATTCTGGCTCCGTCAAGCCAGTAATTTATTGCATCAGATCCATCCGTGCAAGTATTGAAGATGATTGCACCCTCTCGAGTTCAGTCTTTTTGTAATTTTGTTTTGTTTTATTTTCTCTCTATCTTTTTTTTTTCTTTTCTTTTTTACTTGTTGCTATGTTGCAAATTTAAGCGATCCTCCCTGGCCAAGAGAGGCGAAGAGGGAGATAAGAGCGAATGGTTGGTTTATCAAACCTTTTTTTTTATATTTTGTACAAATGTTAATGATGCACTATTACCTATTGGGTAACGTAGGCCCTTGTTATTTTAGTGCTAATTCCATATATCATCAGTTGCATTTTGTATACCATCGTTGACTAGACACTAGAAGGAGGTCATCAGAATGGTGCTCGTTCAGTTTTATTTTATTCTAATTAAATAAAGACGAGTAAATTCTATTGAAGTCACTATAAGGAATTATTAGAGAACAGTATAAAATTCTGTTGGAAAGAGACTCTAGATTAATAGCATCGATACTCTGATTAAATTGTGTGACATGATGTTAACAGCACAAATTAACACTTGAGACAGCAACCAAGCATCTTAGCATCTTGCAAATTAACAGGTGAAGAAAGGGCGTTCCATTTTCCTTTCAGAGAAAGATCAATGAATGGACTAACAAACTGTAAGCGATTGGGAGGATCATAGTGTTGAGAATTTGAATGGAAATAATAAGACGTGGCAGAAAAAGATTCTATTGTATATGAATTTTTAGTCTCAAGTCTCATAGTTTTATTATTGGTTTATATTGTATAACATGTATGGATGTTATGAATATATGCACTCATACATGGATATGAATATGTAAGGGATGTAAATCTAAAATCCGGATGGTACTAAATTAAATTGACTTATGTATGAACACGACTGATAGTCTAGCTTCCCAAAAAACAGTTTCTGAGATTATTAGCTTATCCAACACAGATTGCATAATTGGATGGGCAAAGAATCACGCCGCCGCACTAGTTGAGTCAGTCAAGAGGACCACAATGTGCAACATGACTCTAGACAAGCATGTAACTCAAAGATACTACTACTCTACAAACTTTTGGGACCTCCATTGGTAGTGTCCGTTCCATGTTCTTGTTCTTGCTCACCATCAATCAAAATTTATGGAACACGCCATGAGGTTTGCCACCGAAATTAGTACACCACATTAAGCCATCGCATCAACTCGCTTACAAGGATCACATCACATGGTTTTCATTGAGCCTACAATGCACTTAGCAAGTTCAGTCGGAACCACCTGCCGACACACGTAGTGCATGACCTCACAGAAAGGAAGCCAGCAATTAGTTAAGCCACATGAGTTGAAGATTTCTACGCTGAATCTGTCACTAACTACGTACTTCGTGTTACGCTGCCATACACACACAGTTTGCCAAACTATTTGATTAGTTTCTAAACACAATTCTCAGTTGATAGATCGACAGAAGTCTTGTTCCGCACTGCTTCACCTGACAAAGAGGTGTGCCATTCAAGCAAGACCATCCTCGAACTGGTCTGCTCGAAAACGGAATTGCACTGTGCAATGTGCGAGTACTGAATATGAGCCCAACAACACTGTGCTTGCTGCTGCAAATGAGAATATTTTACAAGCAATAATGATTCTGTTTGACCAAAAACATCCACACGGAAGTATTGTATATCTATCTATCTATCTATCTATTTATCTATCTATCTATCATCCAGTCAAGGAATCAATATTTTTGGATTCGGAACAGGTTGACAGATCCAAGCTTATCTCATCCGATCGGCACCGAGAAACTGGCACGGAGCAATTCTCGCCAAGAAACTGCATCTGATTCCACTAGAAACATAATCTTTACACCAAGTTAATTGTAGGACGCCTGCACACTACTGGCACCAGAACATGATTTCTTGTGTGCTAAATCTTCTCACGTTGGTATATTCACTCGCAAGCTACCGCACAAAGACTCAGCAATCAAGCACCTTCCTTGTCATCAAAGGTGGAGAACATGGCAGTTAGCAAACTGAAAGCAAGGGCAAAGAATCACGTTGTAGAGATGTTGAAATTGCAGAAGAGCTAGTCAGTTCGATCGAGAGGACCACAATATTATAATTATACTAGTGATGGAGGTCAGAAGTTGAAGAATCAAACAGACAAATGTGGATGGAGTTGTAGTGCCCGAGGCCATTAGGTAACGCAGACACTCATAACAAGCCCCCTCCTCTATGATTTTCTGGGACCTTTCCTCAATCAATCAAAATTTATGGAACCCACCACCATGAGCTTTGCCACCCAAATTATTATACGACTTCCTAAAGACCACCTCACATGGTTTTAATTGAGCCACAATGCCCTCACAGTACATCAACTTGCAAGACAGTGATCATCAGCAATTGTACCTACACAAGTTATTAAATTTGCACCATGTCACAAACTCGAATGATCAAGGCACGACAGATGTGATAATGCACTAGTCTAACGATCGATGGATCGATCTTAAAGTGGTAAACAGTAATTTCACATGCTAACTCGAAACTGCTGTTGTGCTTTTTCTTCTTCCTGTGAACTCGTTCAGTTTTTTTATAAAGGCCTCTCTTTGCGTTGCCTGCCTGCCTGCCATTGCTAAGCGACGATGCCGTCGTCTTCCATGAGCTGCTTCCGCCGCTTGTGCGCCGACGGCTTCACATTGCTGAGTGGAAACCAAAAGTGCATCCTATACGACGACCTTCTGCCGTCGCTCGGAGCGTCGATAAGCGGCTCGATCGAGCTGAGGAAGCGCATGATTTCGCCATACGATCCGCGTTACAGGTACGCATGCACGTTTTCAGTCGCCGGCAGCAGCTAGCCTCCTTAATTATTCCTTTTCTGAGCTAGTCAAATTCACGAACACTTTACAGGCTGTGGGAGCTGTTCCTGATATTCCTGGTTCTCTACTCGGCCTGGATCTGCCCCTTTGAGTTCGCATTCCTCCGGTACTTGCCGAGAACAATCTGCGTACTGGATAGCATCGTCGACAGCTTTTTCGCCGTCGACATCACGCTCACCTTCTTTGTCGCCTTTGTCGATCGCAAATCCTACCTTCTTGTCGACGACCCGAAGAGAATAGCATCCAGGTACGTGCAATCAATTAACTTAGCTACTAGCTCCGATCGTGCGAAGCTTCAAGGACTTGGATTTTGCAGGTATTTGTCGACGTGGTTCGTCTTCGACGTCTGCTCGACATTTCCTTTTCAAATCATCAGCTTCTCCTTCAATAGGAATGGCAACAGTCTCAGCTTCAAGCTTCTGAGCATGCTCAGACTGTGGCGACTGCACCGCGTCAGCTCTCTGTTTGCGAGGTCTGCACTGTATATGTTAATTCTTCTCCGACAGTTTAGAATAGGATCATATTCATTTGATTTTGCTTAATCAATCCTCAGGCTGGAGAAGGATCTTCGGTTCAATTACTTCTGGACGCGGTGCACAAAGCTATTCTCTGTAATCTTCGATTTCATGTGAATGAATGAAGGCTTTAATAAATAGTCAGAACAGTCGGTTACTAACTAACCATCTGCTCCAGGTGACTGTCTTTGCAGTGCACTTTTCAGGATGCTTCAGCTACATGATCGCCGACCGGTACCCTCAGCCAACGGCGACGTGGATCGGCGCAGCCATTCCAAGCTTCAAGCAAGATACAGTGTGGTTCAGATACGTGACGTCGATCTACTTCTCCATCACAACACTCTCGACCACTGGCTACGGCGACTTCCATGCTCAAAACCCGAGAGAAATGCTCTTTGCTATTTGCTACATGTTCTTCAACCTCGGCCTGACGGCGTACCTCATCGGAAACATGACCAATCTCGTAGTCAATTGGACCAGTCGCACCAAGAACTTCGTAAGAGCTCTGCTCTGCTCTGTTCTTAGCATCCATATATATCAGAATTCAACTACTACTAATTGCTTAGTTTGGCTGATTTCACAGAGAAACACAATCCAAGATGCTTCCGAATTCGCAACGAGAAACAAGTTGCCCAAGCACATAAAGCAGCAAATGCTATCTCACATATGCCTCAGATTCAAAACCGAGGAGCTGAAACAACAAGGAGCACTCAATTGCCTCCCAAAAGCCATTCGATCGAGCATAGCTGAGTACCTGTTGTTGCCCCTCGTTCAAAGAGCATACCTTTTCCAAGGCGTCTCCTTCAATCTCATCTTTCAGCTGGTAATCGTCGAGCCCTGAAACGAAGCTAAACGACTTCCATATATATATATATAGATGATCGATGCATGCTAATATATAAATAGGTCACGGAAATGCAAGCTGAGTACGTGCCCCCAAAGGAAGATGTGATTCTGGAGAACGAAGCCTCGACTGACCTTTATATAATCGTATCTGGCGAAGTGGTTAATATTTTTCTTTTCCTGTTAACTGCAGGTTTGAGTTTGTTGTCATACGACACGACATGTAGTTGGAGCTCACCTTTTGTTGAATTTTGGCTGCAGGAACTGCGAACGTGCGTGGATGGGAACGAAAAGGTGAGTATAGTCCCCACATAGCATGTAGAATTGTGATCCAGATCGTAGGATTGTGCAATCCAGAAGTACTAAATTGGTCCTGGATAATTTGGAATCGTTTTTTTTTTCTATGGGATCATAGTAGAATCGGTGAAATCGATAAAATTAAAGTAGGATCGCTATCAGTGACGGATCTAGGAATTCAAGTATAGAGGGGTGATTTTTACGTGGAACAAGGGACAGTATCCTCTATATCCACAGATAAAACTCTATAATACTAAGGGTTCCACTGCTGGCAGGGGCCGACCACCGATGCCGCCCCTGATCGGTACAATCCTGTGTTACAACAATTCTACTCATTTTTTTTTATTGAATTTGTCTTGTTGGCCTTTAAACTGGTCATCTTGTGGCCCTATATCCTATCGATCCAATTCCAATCCTAATCCCGAATCGATCTTACATAGGATCACAACCTTAAATTGTGACCAGTCACTATACCAAAGGCTACTAGGCACCTGTGATTTATCTCCTCCATATTATCTTTGGGATGGATTGCCGAAGGAGGAGGAGG
>JBBMJZ010390399.1:0-14669 GCA_037833815.1 Zingiber zerumbet | reverse complement strand
ATATCTGATATTCATCAAAAGCAAGAATAAAAACACTATAAAAAATTTTGGGAAATAAAAAAATCTAATAATAAAAATACTATTAACCCACTTTGCTCCTTGTCTTATCCTCCTTGTTCTAATTCTAACATAATAAAGTTTCGAAAGGGCCTTCTCCTTGTTGAAGATGCTATTAAATCTTTTTTATATTAATGCTTTTAGGATGAATTCACTTTCAAATTAGTCAAGTGTTGTGATTGTTTAGAACATATTTGGTTAGTTATATGCTAGAGCTAGTGTATCCTTCAGTTCAAAGAAAACTCTTTGGTGCAATTATGATGACATGGTTGGAATTGCTAGTGGTGTCAACTTTGATGATCAATCATTGGTGAAACATGACAATCAGACTAGCAAATGGATATCCTCATTCAGGTTTGTGATCTACCTGTGAATTCGGGCTCCCCTGTGTTTCACTAGTCATTTTTTGTTTCTTGCTGTAGAAATTTTTACAGATCCATTCCAAATAAAGATCCGTAACATTTCTTATTTTCTATATTGACAAATTTCGTTGAATTTCTTCAATAGTTTGATTGCTTGGGCTATGAAAAGATTATGTATTTTTAGTTGATTTGCCATTTTTATTGATCACTGGTTCTATGTCAAGCACTTCCACTTCCAACGGTTTGGTCTCATTGATAATTCTTCCTGTATGCAACTTTGAATTTAGACTGTTCCTTAAGGTTTATGCTTTTCTCAATACAAAACATATCCAAAATAAACAAATTTAAACACACTAGTGAATTCATTTAGTTCATTTACTAGATCAATGATTTGACTAATTTGTAAGCATAATAATGCTGCTAGTTGGACACCAATTGAGCTCAACAAACATTTTAATAAACAAGTTTAAACAAATTCTTTTAGACAAACAATCAAACAAACTTAAAATACCATTAACCTTTGGCGGGTGATCAATCCTGTTCAATTAGGTTTCTATTTGTTTTCTTAGTTCAATTTTCTTACATATCACTGCTGTCACATAAAATTCATATTCATGTGGTGGTTGATGGATGTGATTTGATCTTATTGTCACCTAACACAATTCAATACCTTGTGAAATTAAATTCCATTCTGTTCATCCGGCGAAGAACTAATATTGAAATAATGACAAAAATCCCTGCTTTTTTAGAGCAATTTGGGAATGGGATAAATCTCATATCTTCCCGGGAAACATGAAAAGAGCCATCAATATAATTTCAGCTGATTCAAGAACTACAATGTCTTTGTTCAGCGAGTACATGACTTCCATAGGATGCCGGCTCGCCATACGCCCACACACACTTGGAAAACTGGCTTCGGCTACGGCTCATGGCAAGGTGTTTTATTGGACAAGTCACAAGAACATGAGTTCTGATGGTTAGAAGTATGTTAGTCCTTTGCTTGGCCTTGAACTCTTTAGTCAGACTTAGTAAAAGCTACTAAAAACAGTGACAAGAGTGAGTGCTTAAGGTTTTGTCTTATTAATTCCCGAGGTAGATGGTCTTCTTATTTGCTTACCGGGTAGACAAGAGTGAGTAATTGTGAAACTACTAGTGAATGTTGATTCAAGTTTCATATGATAAGCCAAAGTGTAGTGTCTCATAGAGTCGGTAGGTTTGTATTCAATACACTAGTTTTTTATTTGATAAATCATATATTTGTATTTATGATTGTTTCGCAATTGGTTTTGTGTTTTTTTTTTTTTTTGCCACTGTTTTAGATCCAAATCATGTCCCTCTTTTCTCTTCTCACTGGTGTTTCATGCTCATCGGAGATCGCACGCTTTGCTTCAGTATCGTTGCTGTTTAAGAACTCGAGCAGACACAACTCAACCTTGCTGGTGGAAGCCCTTGTTTCGTTTCTTCTTTGTAAAAAAAAATGACCTTTTTCATGTTCTTTCTTTTATTATTTTGAGAAAAAAAGAGAGCATATGTCTTATGTTTCTTGGGCATTTGTCTGTGCTATCTATTTAGATAGAGTCACGAGCAGTGCTGTTAGTTTCAATCAAATTTTGTGTAGTTACATTTATAAGCATTTCACTTTGTTTGCTTAAAACAGCTTCTCAGTATAAATTTGTTCTAATGATAGTCGGCAATGCTGTTTGCTTTTATAAACCCATTTTACTTATTGTTAAACAGACTTTTTCCCTCGTTAATTTTATACTTTTGGTTTCATCTTTTAGATTGTTGTTTATCTCGTTCTTTCTTTTTGTGCAGTGGAAGAAGAGAATGGGGCGGCTCAAGATGAGGCAGAGATCAAAGTAGTCCTGCAGTGGTGATGGTAGGCAAATCTGCATCAGTTCATTCTCCATATGCTTTCGGAAGTGCGTTTTGGTAAAGAAAGAAAGCCTTGAGTGGTGTTTTCTAGTTGCTATAAGAGCATATATATCAATTTCTTTATTACTACATCTAAAATTTAGGATAAATGACTTATTTTATTAAATTTAGACAATTACTTTTCACTACATATACATCAACTATCCTAAAATTTCTATCATTCTTAATTTTTTATTATTTTCTTCTTTTTCTTCTATTTTTTTATTATTGTATTTATGAAATGAGTGAAAGGAGAGAGATTGAAAAGATTGAACGGAATGGAATGAGAGAGATTAAAAAGAAATATTATTTTATTTTTAAGGTAGAAGTTTTATTTCCTAAATTTAGAGAATTATTATTTATCAAATCTAAATTTAAGGAATGGATAGAGCAGCTGATGTAAAGGTTTTTAGTTATCTTATTTAAAATTTAGGATAAAATTTTTGGATTGGGTAACTGATGTGAATACTTGTAGCATTTGATGATTTAGACCATTTTGCATTAAGGGGAAAACTAAACATCAATTTTGTTTATAGATATTATATTAATCTACAATCCTAATCTACCCATCAATTTGACTATTAGGCGTTAAACAAACTGACCAATAACATGATCTCGGCACCGATTAACATGAGTTTGTCTGATAACATCGGAACATGTGACATGCAATGCCGCCAGGAAACTCATGATCCAAATAATGACGACGAAGGACTTAATATTTTTGGAAATTCCATTTTGTTAAGGAACATTTTTTTTAAAAAAAATGCCAGTGATTTTTTATTTGAATAATGTACAAAAAATGGAAATGTTATTAAAAAGTTACGTTAGTCTATCATTACTGCAGTAGATCCATTTGATTACATTTGCTTGCACAAGTCTAATCGCACAGGGCCCGCCCTGGGGCATGAGTAGTTGAGCTATTTCGATGAACTCTACTAACTATACGAATATGTTCCCCTATTATAATGGGGTCTATAAATTTTACATATATATACTTATATAAATTAAATATGAATGTTAATTTAAAAATATATGAGTTTAGATATTAAATAATTAAATTATGATTAAAATATCGGTAATTTAATTGTTTATTAGCTAAATTATATTTGGTTAAAATTTTTAAATTTTTTATAGATTAAATTTAGATCGTTTTTATTTTTTTTACTCGTGTTATATTTAATTGATAACTTTAATTTTTAACTATTAAAATTAAATTTGGTAGGTAATTTATTTTTATTTTTTTATTAAAATTTAATTAGTAATTTTAAATTTTTACTGATAAAAATTAAATTTATTAATCAAAATTAAATTTTGTTAATAAATTAAAAATATTTATTGATTATACTTAATTGGTTTTTTTATAAAAATGTTTTTAAAAGTCAGAAGTGTATTTATTAAATGTTATTTTTCTTTCATTTTTTTTAATAATTCACCATCGATATTTTCTAACTAAATATTTTTGGCTAAATAAATGTTATTAATAATTTATCAAAGCTAAAATTGATAAAAAAAAAAAACTACAGTTTAGTTCACGAAGCTCCTGTCAATACGGAATTTCAAGGAATACTCTATTCTATATAGTGACCACATCTAGTACTAAAACTTATTTTCTCTAGGTCAGATAATAATTTTAATGCTGTGTCAAGAATTTATTTCCTCAAAAGTTAAAAATGATTGATATTTTTTAAAAAAATTGTAATTAAAATGTATATTAATAGTATTTCAATAATTTATTACTTGTTTCTAAATTAGTTAACATAAAATATTTTTATTTTTAAAATTTTACTAATAATAAAAAAGTGAGGTTTGACATAAGATAAAGTTATTGTTACGCGACTTAGTTGGTCACTGCTTCCAATTATATAAATAATCATTAGGAATATATGAAACTACGATTTTAAATTTTACTACTAAAATTAAATGTCGCCCGAGATATTGTTGAATTGATTAATATGGGGTAAATATTATTACAATGGGCAAAGTGTCGAATCTCGGCAAAGTTAAAAAAAAATGCTTTCCCCACAGTGGTCAACTGTAACTTCCCGATTTAGCTCCTCATAGATAGTCGTAGGGTCAGTTGTGTTGGGTTGCTAGGGTGGCAAATTCCACCTTTTGCTATAATAATAAAATTAAATATTTCTAATAATATTTATTTTTTAAAAATTATTAAATTCTTTTTCTGTCTAGGGCCTCAAGAATAATTGAGACGGCCCTGTATACGGACATTCATATTGGATGTATTAATGAAGTGGTATAACAACCCTTAATGTTAAAATTAATGTGAAGAGGTGTTATAATCTTTTTTTTTTTCTTGAATACGTTAAAGATAGCGTGGGGTGGGTCAGCCAAGGCTGGTTCATCCCATGTGAGTGTATTTTTTTAATTTTATTTATTAAAATAATAATAAATTTTAAAATTAAAAATTGAATAAAAGCTAATTTTTAACAACTAGTTTTTAATGACTATTTTAATTTAAAAAAATAAATTTTTATCTATAAATACTTATCATCTTACCCAATTTAGGTCAATTATTTAACCACCAATCTCTCTAAAATTCTTTTCTTATTTTCCCCCGAAATGAATGAAAATAATTGAGAAATTTTTAAAATTTTTGTTAATTATCAAAAATTGCCGGAAGAAAATGTGTCTTCCCAAAATTTATAAATTCCATCAAATTATTCATATTTTCCATATCCACTAAATTATCCACCTAATCCATATCCACCAAATAATCTATATGGTCTATATCCGCCAAATTATTCATATCCAAATCCATAAAATTATCCACCTATTCCATATGCAACCGGTATGTCTTTTACATCTATGACAAAAAAGGAATCGTTTACTCCAATTTTTGTTCCAGAGACTCAACTGTTTGACCGTAAATCTCCAATTAAATTCGTAAATTTGGAAAAGACAGATTCTAGCACTGTAAGTAGAAGAAAGCGGTCAACATGAAGCAAGGTTGAAGATGAGGTTTTAGCGAGATCATTTGTCATTATAAGCGATTCTCCAATCATCAACAATGATTAAAAGACGGATGCTTTCTAGGGACGTATTGTAAGCTACTACAATTAGAATCATCATCTAGGTACAACCAGCAGAATTGCAAGTGTCATATGATCGCACTAGCACAATATTATACAAAAAAAGTTATATCGCTTCAATGCAAATTACAATAGTGTTTATAGTGCATATCGTAGCGGCCACAATGATGAGGATATATTATGGCTTGTGTATGAAAAATATCACAAGGAAAATAACGTATTTTATTTAATCTCGAACATGTATGGGGAATCGTAAAAGATCATCCAATGTTTACTCCACAATTCATTGATCGCCTTGTTGGCACGAAGAAGGCAAGGACCTCGGAGTCTGAGGCAAGTAACACCTCATCTAACCAAGATGCGAGTCTACATGTAGACCTAAATGAAGAAGAAATCTGTCCAATCGGTTAAAAGACAGCAAAACGAAAGGGAAAAGACAAAATGAAATCAGACATTAAAGTATGACAATAAATTTGGACAATATGTTTATAAAGTTTACTGAGTATACAAGTATAAAAATAGTTGAAGTTGAAATGAAACAAAAACAACTTAAAGTTAAGGAGATGAAAGTAAAAGCTACTAAGATTAAAGTAAAAGCTGCCTTAATCAAAATTCAACTAAAGGAATACACAATCCTTTCTAAAGACACTTCGCACAGGATAGAAGAGCAATTTATCATCCACAAATATCTATGTCAAGAGATTAGGAGGAGATGACATATGTAATTTTCTCTTTACGTTTAATTTATATGTTATTTTTAAATTTTATGCCAGTGTGATTTTTTATTATATTCCTTCATTTTAAATTTATAATAATATTTTAATTTTAAATAATTGACACTCATAAAATAAGAAAAAAAAATTATATAAAAACTATATTTAAAATTATTATTATTTATTTATTATAAATAATAATTATTTAAATTAGGTAAATAAAATTGAAATTTAATTTATTTAATATAAAATAAAAATAAAAATGAATAAGTGGGCAATGAGACTCATAAATAACTAGTGTTAATGTTAAATCGAATGTGAGAAAATGAATATATTAATATAATAGACATGTACATTTGGACCCCACACTTTTAATGAGGTGGTCAGTGTTGCAACTTTGAACCAATGCGGAAGCTTTAAGAATTGATAATTTGCCTTAGGGCATAACTAAGATGGTGACTATATGGTAGATTTGTAAAAATGAGTAAGAATTGATTCTCAGTAAAACTGACAAAAAATACCCTCACATGTAATAGTCTGTTTAATTTTCTAATTTACCTTTCTATAAATAACTATAAAACTAATCGTGTGAGATATCAGAGCACGTACGTATAACATTATTGCAAAAACTAAGAGCTGATAATTTTATCCAAGGCTCCACACCACAAAAACTATAAACATTTTGATGGTATCCATGTTGGGAAGAAATGTTGCCTCGAAAAATAGTGGTGTTTAACCAATTAATCAAACACTCATAATTCAATTCTCAACTATCACGTTAACTGCTGGACAAAGAGCAGCGCATATCTATATTTACCCGCCAATAAAAGCTTTCCATAAAATACAAAGAGCAGCAGTGCAGCACAAACTTTACTTGAATTTACACGTCAATAAAAGCTTTCCATAAAATCGGTCATCTAAAAAAAAAAACAAAGAAAAATAGGAAACATTTAAAATTGTAGCAAAAACATGAGAAAGGATTGATTTATTAGACGGCACAAACAACCATAAGTTGATAGTAAATGAATTATTATCGTATTACAATTAGATAATATGATGAAGTAGCATGGAGAATAAGGTGCTGGCTCAAATATCAACCGATATAGCTAGAACACCAATCTGTCACTGACGATACAAGAAACTAAATGCAGACGGATGTGTTACACCTTCAAAAACATGTTCAACTCCTATTCCTATGCATACGGAGTTGTGTTGCAGAGCGACAAAATAAGCTCCCCAGAAGTAAACTTCTGGTCAAACTCCTACGATAACTAAACACGGTTTAATATATAGGACGATCTGGCAAGGTTATAGGAAAGCAAGAGTGGCGAGTTTTATGACGAAAGGATAACAAGATTCATGAACTGTGGGTTTGTTATGGCACCGCTCACCATCGACTTCATGGTTTGGTCTCAGAATCAGCAAATTTCATTCATCATACATCCACTGGGATAATGCCCTAATCAGCCATTGTTGAGAGGTTTAATGCCCGTTGCTTCCTCCGTTAGAGGGGATTGTTCTCTGAGCAAAATCAAGTAACAACTTACGCTGATGCTCATTAGTATGGGGAAGGCTCGCTCGCAACAACTCCACGGGCATCTCGTGATTTATTGCTTTAGCAATTTCTGATCCAACAACAGCAGCTCCTGGAGCTTGCATGTGGAGAGGCTGCATTACACTATCAAATTTACTGTGACAGTACTTTGTGAGAAGCCCGAAGAAGGAATTAAATGATGCCTGCCACAAATTGCGGCTAGAAATGCTATAATTGCTAGCAGAGTTATGATCTGTTAGAAGCATTGTCGCTTTATCGAGAACAGATTTAATGATAATAGAGGCACCATCACCAGCAGAACTACCGAGTGGGCGAAGAGGTGGCTGTTCTGAAGAACAAACAACAGCAGCTAGGCATGCACTGAGAGAGTTCAAGTCCATGAGAAGCATGCACGAAGCAATGGTCTTTGCAAGTTTGGTGGTGCTTTCTGCTGCACTTGTATCTGATGGCATAACACCAAACAAAAACCTCAGACGGCGAAAAAAGGCCATGAAGATGACACGAGTGATCTCACTTCCAGGGGCAAGAAGTTGAAGGTACCTAGAGAATAGCTTACGGCCTTTTGGAAGAGAAAGTAGGCGAAGAAACACTAGATCATCCTCTAGAATTACCCCAGATTGACCAGATTGGCCAAGGGGATCAACTAAATGAAAAGATGCAGCAACTTCTTGCAGGAGCATCTCTCTTTTTCTCTCAAGTTGGGAGCCATCGTCCTGCAGCTGACTGAATTGTAGTATGCGATTGAGATCATCTACATCAAGGAGCAGGGAGAGACCATCCTCGATGGTGATCCTAGCAGCCAACATAGGCTCCTGCTCTAAGGGCTTTATGGATGATTTCTGGTCAGGAGTATTATCTGCAGATGCTGATTTTGGTTCAACCTCAAGAAGAGGACGAGGTCTACGGATTGATGAGAAAGAAAGCCTCCCGAGTGCATCTACCTGGAGATACGGATGTGGCTCATCCTTGGACCTGGGTCTAGAAGACAAATCCTTGGTCACATTAGGGCAGAAATGGTGCTTCAAATTTGATCCTGCGTATTTCTTTGCTAGACAAGCTTGGTGATAGTAATCGTCTACATAGGGATCATTGGAGTGAGTTGCAGCGTGTTGCACCCTCACAATGTTCTCAAGCTCTTCGGTTGTCATGTATTTAGAATAAAACCTCGGCCATGCATTATCCATCCTCTGGATGCCAATGTCAGAAGGGTGTTGAGCAAACCCAAAGTACTCTCCTCCTCTGTACATTGTTCTAAATCTCTGGTCCCTGAACTCAGTCGGCCTCATCATAGTTTCAAACTTATTCATAGTCTGGGGTGGCGATTGGCTAGGGCGGAACTGTTGTGCCTGCATGTGGGGGTAACGTGCCATTGGAGGCAAAATTTGATGCATTCCATGTTGCTGATGCACCAGTCGAGAAGCAATTTGGTTGTCGAAATGCCTTTGATTCTGGAAATGCCGTTGATTCTGTGTTGGATCAGCCAACATATTTGATGAAAGGATATTAGGTCGTTCTGACCGATGACCTTGTTGCCTGCTATTAATCAAGAGACCCGGTGGCCCAAACTGAGTAAAATTTCCATCCTGATGTGATCCATGGGCTGCTTCTGGATGGAGTTGGGAAAAAGGGTAGGGATTGGGCGGAGAGAAAGGCACCTGGAGGCCAGAACTAGAAGGTGAGATGATTCCTTGGTGCAAGGGATTCGGATGGAATTGTGAAGTGTCACCACGTAGAGGGAAGGATGTACGAGAAGATATTGGAAACTGGATCGGTTCACTCAGTTTGAATTGTTGCTGCTGTTGAGGAGAGGAGGATGTTCTGTACAGAGGTCTGGAATCTGGAGCATAGCCAGAAAGAGGGTGAGGATGCGATGACCATCTTTTACCATCCTGGGCACCATCAGCATCCAATATATGATGATCTTGCCAAAACCCAGGGTCCTGTACCCACTCAGGAGCCAATGAACCTGAACAGAAATTTTTTCAAGAACACATAACAAAATAAAATCCATTGAATAAAATATTGAGAACATGGAAAACAGTGAATAAAGAAGAGTGAGAAACACATTACTGCTTGGAAAGATTTAACAACATTTCAATTTAAGAATACTTGCTTCATGAACTTCTTCGTAAAATGGCTGAGCAGAACACAGAAGTCTGAAAAGATCTTAAATAAAATGCCGCCCCAGTCCAAAAGACTGAGAACTGCAACATACATTTTCTTATCCAAATAACATCCCCAAAATGTATTCATAAGTAGGTAATTGACTAGTAAAAGGGTAACATAATCAAGCAGGCAGAAAGTTGGTGGGCATTTGAAGGGAACAGACATGCATCATATAGAGCCTTGTTTCAAAATTATGCCAATTCACAAAAGAAGGCACCGAACCCATTTAACCCACGGTGGTGACAATGCAGAGAGAATCTTTCAGGCAGGCAAGTAAATTCATGATAATTGGAATGCAAAAAAAATAGTGTGGAATTAGAAAGTCAAGCTATCCCCATGAAATTGCAGTTTATGATATACAAACATAAAAGTGGAGATGGATCACCAACAATTCAATATGCCTTTATATTTCATAACACGTAGTTTTCAGTATGTGTGTCCCCAATTTATACAATAATTGAAGCATCAATGAATACAGCATTAACCTCACAGGTCCAACATGTAGTTTTCAGAACAGATTTCCCGTTTGAAGAATAATTGGAGATCATGAGTGAACACAACAATACACTCATAAGTCCATGAAATACCAAATGTGACTTTTCCTATTTCTTCTTCCCTCTATTCCACAGAATGGAAATATAACGAGCTTGCTTGAAAGCTACATAACATGCTTCTAGATATTCCATTTAACACAAAATGCATAGAAGGGGCTATTTATCATGAAAGAGATTAGAGTGGAATTATATTACTCACTTTCCCTAGAAAAAGAACCTCGGCCACCAAGCACTTCTGTCCTCCTTGGCTCAACAATACCTCTGTCCATCTGAAACAAAAAAATTAATAACAAAACACAATTAATCGCAGCATAGAATCATGAATATTTTGGACTTCAACAAAGTAAATTACCAAGGTACACAGAATATGTTAATGTTTCCAGAACTTGTTCTACCTATAAGACAGAAAATACTGAAAAAGGACATCAGAGAAAGGAAACAACTACCGATCAGAGATTCAAGGTCAGAACGATCAGAAAGCAAGCCTTGAGAAACAAAAGGTTGCTTATTAGCTGTAATCGTATATCCAACCATGCAAAAAGTCACAATGTTTCTATATTTAGTTAAATATAAGTGTATGTACCGCTGCTTATTTATTCATTAATTTGCATGTTCTAATGTCATATAAACATCAATATTCAGGAGAATATTCTGTTCTGAAAATCCAAAGTAGAGAAAATATATGAAATCTCATCCTAAAGTAAGTGGAATATCAGCATATTCGTGTTGTCAATTGCAGCTAGCAGTCTAAGAAAGAAGGGACTCTCATGTTCAATAACATTATCAGCTGATATTTATGCACAAAGACCAATCTGATTGTAATTCCACATTTCAATTTATTTATGCATTTCGGTTTAGAAATGCCATTTGAAATTTGTGCGACGAATGACTTAGTATCTATCATGGGGGAACATTTCAAAAGAGAAAGATAGGATGGACAAGAATACAGATTTTCAGCTGGATAACAGTACAATTTTAATGGCACTACATCGAAAGCTTCCTGAGCCTTCTTCTTGCTTTGCTAAATGCTATTGAGTTCAACTATTGTTAAATATACTAATTCTCAATCTTAATTGAGACTAAACCTAAAATTGCTAAATAATAAAACAAAATAGTGAAGATAAGTATCAAGGCAAATCATGACAGAGTTCCATATCTGAACAGGATGACCTAAGAAATTTAAGAGAAACTTATTGATGAGCCTTGCGAATAGTGATTATTCCTTGCTAAAGGTTTTGTTTTCTTGTAGTGTTAGTAATTCATAGCAATTTCTATACACAAGGGAAGTCAACATTAACTTGCTGAGTAAGTATCTATGAACATAGGTGAAATTCATGAATAAAAAGATACTAACCTTTGAAAAAGTACTCGCAAGATCATCAATATCAGTTATTGACTGGATTCGTTCTCCCTGAAAATGGACAAATTGCTCCATAAGGATATAACTTCATATGACATATCTCTCCTCAATACCAGAGTAAAAGAAGTCCCAGCTGAACCACAGTATATGTTAAAAATATAAAATAAAAAGTAATCTCCCTGAAAATGGAAAAATTGTTCCATAAGGATATAGCTTCATATGACATATCTCTCCTCAATACCAGAGTAAAAGAAGTCCCAGCTGAACCACAGTACAAGTTAAAAATATAATATATAAAGTGATCTCCCTACTATGCTATAGTACCACAAATGTGGCAACAAATTATACTAATGCATCTTTAAGTACATAAAAATATACACAAACTTGTCGAGTAGAAGATCAGTGAATAGGTAACAGCACTGCAGAATCAAAACCAGTAAAATGACGCTGATATGATAAATCATGACAACCTTGATCCAAGTTTATTGCGACTACTTAGCCAACTTTCATCATATTGTAGGGCATTGTTGATATTCCATGTTAACGCAACATCATAAAAAGCATACAATAAAAAGTAGGATAAACATCACCATAAGCGATATTAATCAAAGGGCAAACTCACTAAGTGAGACATGAGGATGGACAACTGAAATAAGGTTAATGCTAATTTATAAGGAAAACTACGAGAAAGAGCTGAGGTTAAATTGATAAGCACAGATAGTGAAGCTGATTTCCATTGAAGATTTGTTAAATAAAGTAAGAGAAACTAGTAAGCAAAATCGTATAATTTTTTTTATTTAGATAATATGGAGTATTTTAATAGGTACTTACCTCTAATATATCTCCTAGGCCAGAATATTGATAATCATCATCAATCCCAACAAAGCTGGGATCATTAACACTATCTTCATCTTCTAATCCACCTAACTCAACCTCTTCCAATACACTATTTCCAAAAAATGCATATCGTGTAGCATCAAATTCGACTGTATCTGCAGTCAAGGAGAAACATAAACAATCAGTTGATATATAAGAAAATAACTATAAGTTAAAAATAGCACCATGAAATGTAAAACTCATGGCAATAATAGCACGTATAGTCATTTGTTTGTGGCAACAATAAAAAGTGCAAAACATAAATACACCCGGGAACCTGACTGGCAGGTACCTACCATCGACCATGATTTATGGTTCCGAACAAATGTATTTATACTCTCCGGTCCATACACCACATCTTTTCTATGTTATCATGATACTGGGCAGAATATAGAAAGGCATGTCTATGTATCATCCTCGATCATAAAACTTAGAAACAAACATCAAATTATACTTGTCCTCATGATTAATGTTTGGTCCTAGGACCCCTAACACTGGTGTACTTACTTACTACAAAGGTGAAGACCATGTAAATTGGATGTGCCAACAAATTCAGAGCACATATACTAAAAATAATACCACATTTGATATATTCGTGCATCAGGCATTAGAAGCTCAGATGGATTTGCCACTGAAGAGCCATCTACTTATGCAAAAGAAGGCAAGCCTAGCTACATGTCAGGAGAGACTAAGATTCAATTTTTTTCCAACCAATTCAACCCACAAAATAAAATTTGCAGCTTTAACCGACGATAAAAATCCCAAAATAAAGAAAAAAAAAGAGACAAACTAAGGAAAATCTCACCCGAAACGCCGTCTCCAGGGCCTCCAATCCATTCACCAACGCCTGTGTCTACCAAACCCCCATTTTTCCGATCGATAGTCGCCATAGAAAAGAAAATACACAAGCTTCCTTTATCTCGAAACACAGAGAGGCAACCAGCACAACAACCCTGATTGCAAATCTACCCCCCAGCGTTGCTACGCTAGAGCTAACGCCGTATGTCGACGAAGATCCGAATTTGGTGCCCTCAAACTCTAAAAAACAAAATTCTATAAACGACTCCTAAAAAATGACAGAAACAACAATAACAATCATAACAGAGAAGAACTCTCTCTCTCTCGATCGAACTGGTAGAATCTATCGCTCCTTTCCTTTGTCGTCCTGCCTCCCCGTTTAGGGTTTCCGATTTATAGAGCGGAGCGAAAAAAAAGATGCCTCGAATAATATGGGGAATATTTCAGTTAGCCTCCCAACGTTTTTACCGTTTTGACGAAACGACCCCTAAATTTAGTTTCATAGCCCTTCACCCAAACTTTATTTTTGTCATGGGTGTTGACCGTGCAAGCTAATGCCCGTTGTTAAGACTATATTAGCAAAGATGATAATCTTCCTAAGGATGTCAATGGGACGGAGCGGGATGAATTTGCCATCTTCATCCCTATCTATCTTTATTTTTTCGGGTTTGAAAATTTCTCGAATTTGAACCCACAGAATTAAATCTCCATCTGCACCCCATCCTCAAATTTAATTTATATTATTATAATTATTATTTTATTATTATTATTATTAATAATATTAATATCAATATTAATAATAATATTATTAATATTTTTAAAAAATTTAATATTAATATTAATATTAACACTATTATTAATAATTTTTTAAAAAAATCTTATTATTATTATTTATTAATATTAATACTAATAATATTCGGGGTGGGTTCGGGGATAGAGATAGTATTCTCATACCCGCCCGAACCTGCCCCATCCCCGAAAAAATTGGGGATCCCCGTCCCCGTTTTGGATTTTTCCCACGGGGCCTCGAACCCGCGGGGAAAATTGTCATCCCTATATAGATGTGGTGTTACCATCTAAATTTCTTTGTAAAAAAATATTTCTTTTATTCTCTCATCCCTTCCTCCTTTTATTCTAAACATCGTCGAGAGAAATTTCCCAAATTCTAAATTTCCCTCGCCGGTTGACCAGGTTGACTAAGTTTGAGTTGGCTCAAGCTTGAGTCTTGATGTTTGGGTTTCGATGTTTGACAATACATGGAGATTGC
>JBBMJZ010390354.1:0-14675 GCA_037833815.1 Zingiber zerumbet | reverse complement strand
TATCCTTTATAGATAAAGTGATTGCTTGTCCTCTAATGTACATTATGTGGATTCATTCATAATGGACATTCCAATGGTGGCAACTAAAT
The DNA here is from genome assembly GCA_037833815.1 of Zingiber zerumbet. Taxonomy (NCBI): domain Eukaryota; kingdom Viridiplantae; phylum Streptophyta; class Magnoliopsida; order Zingiberales; family Zingiberaceae; genus Zingiber; species Zingiber zerumbet. Next base: position 14,586 of record JBBMJZ010390354.1, on the reverse strand, counting down.
TTCTCACCGAAAACAACTTTTGTAGCTTATTCCTATAAGGGAAAGGAATAATTTTTTTCTTCTAAAAAACAATGTGACATTATCAATAAGATGCTACTTTACATGCAAGGACAACTTTTGTAGCTCATTCCTATGAGGCAAAGGATTTTTTTTCTTCTAAAAGACAATGTGATATTACCTATAAGATGCAACTTATAAAGGATATTTGAAAAAAAAAATCCATCTTTGAACTGAGGTAATTCTAATTAATTGGAGATTGAAATTATTTACTCTTGGAACATGATAGTAAAAGTTTCCAGTAAACTCCTGTAGCAGCATTGTGTTAATAGAGAAGCTTCACCTTGTATACACAAACACATTTTTTGTTAAAAGGGAAAAGAATAAATATGACTTGGAATTTGATACTTGTAAGAACTTGTCATTTACCTTTTCCTCCAAAATAAAATGGCAATCAATGCTCTTATACATGCATCAGAAATATATATATATAGAGAGTATTCTTCAACAATCTTGTGACATAATAGACTAGTACACAGTTTTTCTTAGGAAATAATAGCATGCCATGATGTAACCACTAGTAATAGAAAGTAATGATTACGTTGATTTCTAAGACCTCAACAGGAAGGTCAAGATACTTATTAAATCCCAACATGGGTTATCAGTAGCCAAATAGAAATGAAGACTCATTCATAAATGCAACTTACAGTTCTCTGGGGATCAATGTTTGCAATCTTGAGAGCATGCTCAATGGCTTTAATGGATGGTTTACACAATATTGATGTCTTTGGTAGATCAACATTTGGATCAGGTTTCGATAAGTAGCCAATTATGTCGAAGATGTTTGCTAAATTATCTTCTCTAGATGAAGAGGATGGTGGATTTAGTGTCTCAAAGCAAATAATAGTATCAAAACAATCTTCCATATCCAGCTTCTTAAGCACTTTAGCAGCATGAGCTTGATCAGCATTAGTGAATATCTATTCATTCAGGTCGATGCAGAAGCTTGTTAGTGAAGTGAGAAAAAAAACAAAGTTGAATTAGAATTTCAACAGTCATGCCCCAGAAACTCACAACTTTTCGAATTGGAAGGCTCAGCAAGAGTTGACTTATAACAGGATCTGGCTTTAATGTTTCATATGGTAATCTTCCATGGACAAAGCTATTAAACCACAAGAAATTAGTAAACTCTTTGATTCACTAAAACCATAGAATGAAACATGTGAAGCAAAGATAAAAAAACAATGATAGAGTCAGACCTATGGAAATCATCATAATCGAAGTTATAGCCAATGGCCTGAGAAATAAGTAGAAAGCTTCTCATTACTGCAAGCGCACCTTTATCGAACATGAATATAACAATTACCTTTAAACCAGCCATTGTTGTTCCATAGTTCTTATAGAGAACAGTTGACAACTCTAGTAAATTGCTTTCTTCAACCCCTAATTTTTCAAACATATATTCTGAAAAATGATAAAATATACGTCTTAATTCTTAGGGAAAAGTTGATATAGAAACAAAATAGAGACCATACCTAAAATATTCTTGCGGCACTCGTCGGCAATTCCGGAACTCAACGGATAGAGGGTGTCATCAAGATCTAAAAAAAAAAAATCATCGAAGACAAGCAATAGTGAATTAAGAAAGGATTCGTGTGTTATAATTTCAAACCTATCACCAGATAGCCAAATGTGAAAACGTACCGAACAAAAGGCAATCATATCCGAGATTAGCTTTCGTGCACATCTCCTTTGATTCCATATCTATAGCTCACAGCTTCAGAAACATAAACCTAAGGTTAGTAAAAAGCAAAGCATGACGAATAAAGGTTTGATTTGGACCAATCTCTCCCAAAAGATCAAGTTTTCATCTTTTTTTACCAATCATAGACCAACTGTAAGAAAACCCAAAAATAAATGGCAAAAAGTCACGATTTTTCGATTTTGACCAATCATCACTCCTCAAAATAGCATTTCAAAATTTCATTTTCTTGTACCATTAACTTCGTGCACTACCAATGCCTCGTGAAGATCCCGTTTCCAGGATTCATTCCGAGGTTTTAGAGAAGATCCGGCTTATAGGTTTCAATCGAAGGACGAGGAATGAAAACTTACAGCGATCGAAGCTTAGCAAATAAGATAGGAAGCGAAGGGCAGTACCTTGGTCCTCCACGGAGCAGCGCGATTGGCAAAGAAGGGCGAAAAGGAAGGAGAAAGGTGGGAGGCGCACCGGTTTATATCGGCGAGGCGAGGCGTCGGGTCGCCCCCACGACCGCCAATAGCAAACGAGCAACACCCTACATTTGAATTAATAATAGTACCCATTTCATTAGGAATATACTAAGAATAAATGTATAATCCGCATAATACGCAAAACTATATTTTTATTATATTTTTTTAAAAAAATATGATTCAATAATAACGTACCATATTACAAAAATTAAAAAAAAAATCTCAAATTGATAATAAAATATTTCAGCTTAAAATATACTATATAATATAAATTATTACATCCTACTCTCATATGTAATATATAATATAAATTAAAAGCTTTCTTAGTTGTCCTATATTCTGGTCGATTAAAAAAATCAACCATTAAAATCTTGACAAATTGGAGATTATCACGTCTATTTATAGTATTTTTACATGTTATGTATAAAATATTAGCATTCATCTTTGATCCGATGCATAAAGGTAGGCCCAGAAAAATCGACCAGATAGAAGTCAAGGAGACGTGTCGGTCAGAAATTAAGGAGACGTGTCGGTCAGAAATTAAGGAGACGCGTCGGTCAGAAGTCAAGGGGATGTGGCGGTCAGAAGTCACGGGGACATGGCGGTCAGAAATCAAGGGGGCGTGGCGGTCAAGTCAGTGGGGAGAATGGGATCGACAAAGGTCGCTGATTAAGTATTGCTAGGCCAGGGCGTACGAGGCAGGACTTGCATACTAGGACTTGTAAACCGGGATGTATGGATTAGGACGTGCAGGCCAGGAGACGCAGATCAGTGATTACAGGTCAGGGTTTACAGGTCAGGATGTACAGGGCAGGACTTGCAGACCAGGACTCATAAACCTGGATGTATGGATCAGGACGTGTGGGCCAAGAGAGGCGGATCAGGGGTTACGGGTCAGGGTTTACCGTTCAAGGCACACAAGGCAGGAATTGCAAAGTTAGGATATGCAGGTCAGGAAGTATCGGTCAGGACGTACAGGTCAGGATATGTGAGTCAAGAAACACAGGTCAGGGCGTACAGGGTAGGACATACAGGGCAAGATATGTGCAGGTAAGGAAATACTAGTCAAGGCATACAGGGTAGGATATGCGAGTAAGGACATACAGGGTAGGACTTACAGGTCTGGACTTACAGAGCGAGATATGCAGGCGGAAGTCTCAGATGACGGGTCATTAGAAGCTTCTCCCTTCGCACCTGGGCAACACAACACTATACGACAACCAAGACAGAGGATCATAATCACCTGTCAGGGAATAACTGATGCATGTCAGGAAATATGCCAATGGTCTGTAGCTCGATGATAACGGAACCTTCTTTAGGTCTCTCATAGGACGACACGTGTCATTTATTACCAGACAAATCCTGACACCCGACATTCCCTGACACCTGTCAGATTCCAAAAGTACGCACTGTCATATGAAAGGGAGGTCCTCTCTCTTACGCAGGGACGCTCACTCACCTTTTCGCACTAGCTTTTTACTTTTTTCTTTTCGTTTACTGTTCTTCTGGGGAAAAAGCATCTGACTTGAGCGTCGGAGGGCCTCCTCCGAGGACTTTTTCCCTAGTTCTCAGCCTTTAACGTTTAGTGGGCTTATCTGAGTGTGTGCAGAGAACCCCTACATCACCGTCCTCGTCATCTCCCCCTTGTCATCCACCCGTGTGAGCCATTCTCCGACAGACCATGTTAGTAGAGAGTTTCGGACACCCTGCCGTCAACGCTAAGGATAGTAAAACCGGTCTTCGTCCGACTCAGATTTTGGACGGAGTCAATCTTCATCTTAATAAATAAATGAACCAGCGATGTGTGCCCTTATGTGTGTAATATGCAATAGTATAATGTAAGATAGCGCAGTAATAAGTTATTGAGCTATGATACGCTTAGGGAAAAATCTCAATAAAATATTCAAGTATAGATACATAAATTTATAACCCACCATTTCACTTTTTGTGTGCCCCATCATTTTATGTGTCTATCCTTGAGCATTTCATTGAATTTCTTTCCTTGAATATATCATTTTTCTAAGTTATTATAATGGATCTTAACTAAAAAATTGAAAAAAAAAATATTCTTTCTAACGTCGTCTACTCAAAGTATTTATAGAAGTTTTTTATTTACAGTAATATTAATTCTAAAATGTGAAAGTAAAGAGAATAATGATAATACATATATTTTATATAAAATAATCAGATAAAATTACTGATAAAAAAATTCTCAATAATAAGTTGTCCAGCTCTAGATCATTAATTGATTAATAAAAAAAATTCTAATAATACACCACAATTGAATCTTGAACTCTAGATTCATAATTGATATATTTATTGAAATTATTAATAAATCTTAAAATTATTTTCTGTATAAAAAAGAAACAAAAATATTAAGATAATTTAATTTTAGATTTCACTGAATTAATTAATAATCGAACATATTTTTAAGAAAATCGTAAGATATATTAGATATTAACATTAATGTGATATCAATGTAGAAATGAAAAGGATAAAAAGGAATTTCTACTCGAAACAAAGACCAAAAATTAAAGCAAACTTTAGCTTAATGAAAATTTCTATGTTTGATTAAAAAAATATATAAGGCAAATCCAACAGGCCAATAAATTGAATGAGTTCAGCATTTGAAAAGTATTGAATTTAAAAATGAAATGAACTTGCAAAAATATTGGAAAATTACAGAAGAACAAAAATATTGATTACAGGATTGCCACTTCAGAGTTCAGACACAAATAATGAAGAGTGATGTTGCAGAACAGAACCATTAATCCATTAGCATGTACAAAACTAGTTTCCAGAAAACAAAGAAATTAATCCTTAAACACACAAAATATACATTGAACTCATTATTAATTTAAATTATGAGAGGTATACGAAGAGGGGAAAAAAAAAGAAGTTTTGTTGGAATACTACTTTTACAATCATTCATAGGCAGATTTGAAAAAAAAAATATATACCATTTTAATTTAAATCCTCTACTCAAATCTAATAGAAAATGAGTCAGTCAATGAAGCTCAAAGTCAACTTCAATAAAAAAGAGGAAATTACAAGTCTCAAAATCCATCACACTTAACTAGACAAATGCTATGTGCATAATTGATGGATGATCTCAACGCTCACTGGTCTTCATCTTCTTCAACCTTCTGGCCGAAACCTCTTGGGCCAGACCTTGCCTTCACCTTTGCCTTCTTACCTCCCTTCTTCTTCTCCTCCGCCTCTTCCTTCTCAAACTTGTCCTTTTCTCTCTTCTGCAGGAAATCTTGCACCGCCAGGTAGATCACCTGCTCCACAATCAATTCCTCACTCACTCCGCGAAATCAAAATTTCTCCTTTCAAGAGTCAGTGGAAATCAACAGGAACGCCAGCCAAAAAGAAGTGTTTTCGAAGAGAAGGTGAGATTGGATTTTTACCCCAATGGTGAGAACGGATAGGACGACGAAGGCGACGAAGAGGAGAATAGAGATGATGGCGGATGCAGCGCTGTCCTCGGCGGCGGCGGCAGGAATCATCTGCTGAGCCATCTCGATTGCTGCGTCCGCAGCGGGCGGCGGAGCTTCTTCCGCGACGGCTGAAATCCGCCCAAATCGAGAGCTTTGGAGCCAATCGCCGCCCACACCAGGTCTTCTTCTCCTCGGAGATAGAGGAGGAGAGGAGAGTGGAGGGCTTCTCCTTCCATTGAGGTGGAGATTGTGGCTGGAGAAGAATTTGGGAGGGGAGACGAGGAGGAGGTGGAACGGAGATGCGACTGCTACAGTGGCCATCCTTTCATCTGCTCATCCCCTTAGACGAGGAAGCAACGATATCTTTAATTCTAAGCGAAGAGCCGCCATTGGATTGTCTATTGACGGTCACGATCTGAACTTCAGACCCTGCCTAAATTCTCAAGTACCAACATTCTTCAACTCTAAATGATTAATTTATCCAACTAGTCTTTCATTTTCTAAATTTATTTACTTGCATGAAAAATATGACGGTGAAATGAAACAACTATGCACAAATAATATTGTCAAAAGGTTAAAGTAAGCTGTCAAATGCAAAGGAAGAGTGACACGACTGATCAAGAAAAAAACACAATTAATGTATCTTCAACAGTGGAGTTCATCAATCAGCAACTGTTAATTCACAAATGGACACCTTTTTTTTTATAAAAAAAAACAAAGATCTCTCTATTCAAAGGCAAACTCTAAGAGATTGATACGGCCTATTACATCTTTCACAAGAAAAAGAAGACCTTACGCAAAGAAGTTTTGCAAGATGAGAGCACTTACATTGGCACATCTCCTAAAACATGACACCTAACTCAATTGATACGAAGAGAAGGTAAAACCTGCAGTACCTCCCGGGATACATTTCAGCTCGAGCTTCTGATAAGGGCTGCAATTTACCAAACTAAAGATCATTAAAACGTGATAAAGCATTTTCGTTGAATGATCAAAGAAATGCATGATAAAAGATTGGAAGATCCCAGCAACCTGCTATTTGGGTCATAATAGAAACCATTAATAGAACCGTCACTACACGAAAAGCAAACATAGTAGAAGCCGGCGATGGTCAGGCCGCAGTCTATTCCAACATTTACAAAGTACTGCTCTTTCCATCTCTGGAAGATGGAAAAATAAATCACAAAATATTACATACAAAACATATATAATTACAACAATTGTGCTATGATGGTTATTGAGTTACCATAAATATGTATGGGTAATTACTCAGGTCCAAATTTTTGCCTCCATCAGCCTCAACCTGACTCTGGGGAGGAAAATAAGGGTTCAGCAAAGAAGAGTCACAGAGATGCAGATTTTATCAATAGAAACTCACCAATAGGGGAGTAAAAGATTGAAATTTCAACCAATGTCTAATATCATCCTCTGGCCTGCCAAAACAGTGAAGGAAACTATGTTAAAGGAAAACAAGAATAGCTTATCATCATTTAGCACTTTGCAGAATAGGCATAGAAAGTAATAAAAACTGCAAAGCCATACGTAGCTTCCCACTTTCCGGTGAAAAAGGTGTAATTCCTTCCATCAACAAGTTCTCCCTCCCAGAAAGTAACTACCTGAGAACCAAGCAACCGAAAAAAAAAGAAAGAATTTAATTGATGAAGACTGCAGAACCCAGATAAAATGGTTACTTCCTATGGCTTTTGAGATGATAAATATAATGTTAAAAGCACTATAAGTGAATATATTAATGCAGAAAGGATGAAGTTGGTAGATCTTACAGGGGTATCTGCTAAGGGGACATTTAGTGCTTCCATTGTGCCACATAAATAACCATGATCGTTATCAATTCCTTGGATTCTCACATTAACCTTCCATGCTTCATCTTTTTGCAAGCTTGAAACGTTTTGAGTACCAGAAAAAGCCTGAAAAAGGAAAGGTAGCTATCACATAAAATGAGGGCATGCGATAGAAGAATGAATGAATAAGTATGTTTGATATGGGAATATCAAAGGACCTTACAATTCATACAAGCCAAAAATTATTGCATAAACCAAGACGGTTAGTCCTAACAAAAGCCCTTTGTTTCAGAAATGTACACGAGAATAGAAATACTACAGTTTAATGAGGCAACATAGGGAGATCAGAGGTTTAAAGATATTAAATACTCACCCTCCCAGCACTCAGAAGACTACAAGAAGGAGGCGGAGGATGTCCAGAACTTGAATCTTGTCCTGCAGTTATTTTCATTCTTCAGTAATATAGATGATGAACTTTAAAGATTGCTAAGGGAACAAACATTCTCAGAAAGTATTAAATAACATCTAGGTTACAAAACTATATCAAGCATCAAATAGTCAGAATGCGAGAAAATGATACTACAAAGTGCATGACATAGATGAGCAGTCACCTGAAGTTGATCAATTAAAGCTGCAAACCTGCATGATTGCCATGCAAAACCAAAGACCAAAGACATTTTTACAGCAAAGAAAGAAAAAGTTTTTCATGTCCAGAAAATTGAGATTGTGAAGTTGGCAAAAAAAACAAAGCTTCAAACAGTCTTTATGCTTATGGCAATTCAATGGTTGTTATTAAAACATATATGTATTTAGTTATTAACCATGAAACTAACCAACTCATTCTTATCAATGGAAAATATCCAAAAAAAAAATAGAAATCATTATGTTGTACAATTTATACTTGTAATCGTATTTGACCCGGGGATGACCCAGGGGGCCCACTTCCAAGGGGGTTCAGCACTCTGAGGGTCGCCGAAGTCCAAGGGTGGTCACCTAAGCAGCTAGCCGGGAGGAAGGCCCCTCATAGCCGACCGGCCTAAGGAGTTTTGGAGAGGGTTGGCCGAGCCTATAACACACCGAGGTAAGGAGCGCGCAAGCCGATCAGCCCAGACCTATGCATACAAGTCCATCAAAGTAGTCGGTCGGATCAACCGGGAAAGCCCAGCCAGGCCAATGGCCGACAGGATAAGACAGGATACGCGCTAACATCCTTTTGGGAGTCATCGACGCTGACGTTCGGGGCCACCGGACAGAAGGACCATACGGAGGATGCTTTCGCCGCCATGGCAGAGATATGCTCTCCCCGTTATGGTAAGGTGTCAGGGACCCCTTTTCCAATATTGGCTTTCGGGGAAAGTTTGGGGACGCGCGTCCATCCGGGGGAGTGTGCAGTCTGCCCGTCGAAGTTCTATATAAGAGGAAGGAGGGTCATCCGCGGAGGTACGCAGATACGTCTTCTAGCACCACATTTCATTCCTTCTTTTGCTCGCTTGCCGGTGTGTGACTTGAGCGTCGGAGGGCCGTCGCCGGGAACCCCTTCCCGGCCTGGCACTAACGACTTGTGGTTGCAGGAGCGTGGGAATATCCTCGAAGACAAAGAGCCACCTCAGCGTTGCTTCCCGGTTGCCATCTACTCAGGTTCAAGGCAGGATCAGTATTATTTGTAATTAAGACTCTTATAGCAATGAAATAGACTTTCATCTTTCAATCTGGAGACCTGTTCTTTCTACCAAGACTTTCATCATTAAAAGAGATTAATCATGCACCACTTTCAGAAAAGTTACTATTCCACGCTAAAAACCATAGTAGCTAATGAACCAGAAGATACATCAAAAAGCAAATCAGAGAGGAGACATATGAGGCTCAAGTACAGTCAAACAATGTATGATCAGTACTTGCGACGAGCAGTTGGGTGTAGAGTTGGCAAGTAATGTTTGTGATTAAGTATTACGTAGACCTAAAATGAATTTATGATAGTTTTGTGCACTACACCGGTCCTATCCAATCCAATTAAGCCTATATTGCTGAGTCTTACACTGTCCATGGGCATGGCTTAGAGCTCAGATTGTGCCAATCTTTTACAGATGACCCATGCAGAAGTTCAGCAGCTAAATTAGTTGCTAATGCTGCAAATAATACCAAAAGTAACATTCAAATTGCATACAACTATCTTCCCCACAGATGTGTCCAACGGACCAACTAAATACCAACTCTCTGAGTAGAAAGAGAATGAATCCCAAAGATGAAAATACTATTTTAACCACAAAAATAATTTTTTTTTTAAAAAAATTCTGAACCCGCATCAGTCATCTGTAAGATTAATAGATAACGGAACTTCGCAAACCTAAATCGAAGGGAAAAATAGAAAGAAAATCTTCTCCACAAATGGAAAACCGATCGCTAAAAGAAAAGGAAATTAATCTAACAAAACACACGAACATGCCCAAACGACTGTGCAGAAAAACCCTAGGAAGCCTTATTTCAGAAGCATTTTAAGTAGATAGAATCGAGATCGAAAGCCTCACCCAAATCTTGAGAAGGCGTCGAGTTCTCCACTCTGACCGGCATCTTCCGCAACCAAATGCGATCACAAACTGGAGATCGAAAGGAAGTCGACGACTGACTCGCTGGGAAGAGCGAATGAGCCGGGCTACACCAAATGGGCCGAATTATGTCAGACCGGAGCCCAATACGGCCCGGATATCATAGTTATTCAACAAAAATGATTACAATTATTAGGATTCTGATAACGGCTCCTTCTTCCTCTGCCATTTTCTTTACTCCCTTACCGATAACAACACCAAAGCGAATAGCCACCAGCGAAGCAAAACCTAAAAAGCCGCACAGCAGAAAGAGTGTCAGATTTTTCTTGAGCCTCGTAAGGTCTCCCACGCCATTAATGACCTCTCTCCTGACCTTTCCCTCTGCCACATTGCGCGCACACTCTTAACTCCCTATCATCATCGCCTTAGATCTACGTCGACGTCCTGCCATGGTTGGAGAAAGGCGTGACCTTTGAAGGAAACATGCCTCCGCGCCTCCGGATCTTTGCGATGCTGCTGTCTCCTCCGGTTTCCTTCTTCCTCCTCGCCGCCTCTTTGTCCTGTGGGAGCTGTGATGAGGCCGGACTCGGTTTCCGCTTCTCTTTCGACGGATCGGTGAAAGATCGGAGCTTTGGGGCGGAGTTTGATCTCCACGGCGACGCGGAGGTGAGTGGTTCGGCGGTCAGGATCACGCGTCCGGCAAGTGCGAGCTCGGGGCGTATGGCGTACCGGAAACCGATCAGATTCTTCGGCACCAAATTAGGGTTTTCTTCTTCATTCTCTTTCTCTATCTCTCCCGCCGCCGCCGGCGGTTTCGCTTTCTTGTTGTCCCCAGCTAGTGCTCTTCTTGAAAGGGGGAACGGCGATCGTGCTGAATCCTCGACCAGTCTCATGGCAGTCAGCTTCGCGACGGCAAAAACTGGTAATCTAAGTGGAAGTCTCGTCGAGATCACTGTCTCCGGCGAGGTTTTGGCTAAAAGCGGCAATCTTTCCGTCAATGGCTCTGTGCCCTACTTTAACAGAGGAGAAAAGTTGCATTCTTGGATTGATTTCGACGGAGACTCAGACATAATTCAGGTGAAACTTTGGCGAGACAAAGATTCAACGCCGATGAACTCACCGACTTCTTACGCTGTCGATTTGTCGTCCAACTTCTTGCGGCGAGAGGCAGTTTTGGTGTCTTTAACCTCTTGGAGTCGCAATTCCACGCAGGGCAGCAGCATCTACTCCTGGAATTTCACGGCGAGGCATGGAGCTCCATATCTGATGCATTCAGAGCCCCTGGATCCCAATTCATTCCTAGTACGGCCAACTCAGAATCCTCCGGTGCATCCGAGGAGAGCTTATCCCTGGGGAATCTTCATCGCCATGGTGTTCGCTGCCGCATGCGGAGCCATGTTGGCGTTCTTCCTCATGTTCGTGTGGGCGGAGCTCGGTTGGCGGTGGCCAGTGGCTCCTGTAGAATTCTCGGTGGGCGTCGACTACGGAACGGCCGAAGCAACCGGAGAGAAGGGCCTCAAGAGTGGTAATAAGGAATAGAAGCTTTGAAGATGAACCATGCATGCCGCCATTGCTGTACATTCACGTTACTTTGCGATTTCATGTTTATTTGCTCGATGGAAGCTGTAGCTTTTGAAGCAAACTTTGCTCAAATGCTATGATTTCCATCAAGAGATGGAAGATGGAACTGCTGCTGCATCTGCCATTCCTGTAACAGAAGTCCAAACTGTTCCGTGCAAAATTTTTAGGAATGAATTGGTTTCGTTATGTATTTCCATTGACTTGTCCAGAATGAATATCTGGCGATTTTTGGCAGCCACTTTCCATAATTTGTCTAATAATTGATGTTCTATGCGTTCCTCAGTTATTGGTAGGTAATAAATGCTCTTGCTGATCCTTTCTCTGAACGCTTCACGTTCGACAGAGAGACAATTCATAGGAAGACTGAGTTAAGAAGAGTTAAGGGCACCAATTCCTCTTCATCTTCTAGCTCATTATGCTAAAGAAGAAAAAAATGGAGCAGTTTTGTGGAAGCTGGTTGCGTGCGAGGTTTGTACAAAGTTGTACTCGTTCCCTATGTGAAAGGTTTCTGTGCAAAGTTCATCCGTGTGTATAAAATTGTAAAAGAAGAACATCCATTATAGAAGGATTTGGTTCGTGGAATTCTGAAGAGCTTTCCGATTTATTCGTGATCGTTCTTCTGACGGCAAGTTATTCTTCGATATCTTCTCCGATCTTCTTCTTCGAGTATTACTGTGAGTTATTCATTTTGTACGTGATCTTGTCCCAAAGTCGAGACGACGGACGCTGGAGATGTGGTGCTCCTGTTGACCGTGCGTAGATCTCCTACGAAACGAGCTTGCAACCACAAAACGTCAGTGCCCAGCCAAGGAAGGGTTCCTCGGCGTTGGCCCTCCGACGCTCAAGTCAGTCACCAGCGGTGGCAGTAAGCAAGCAAAGAGAAGTGAAAACGGCAGCGTAACAGTAGCTACAGTAGAACTCAACTTACCTCTGACGAAACTTGAGGCTCCTTATATAGGACTCTGGGAGCGCGCGTGCATGCTTCTTGAGGCGTGCACGCTTCTCAAAGCTTACCATGAAAAACGTGTCAGAAAAGCGTCTCTGACACCATACCTTAACGGCCCGAGCATATCTCTGACAGAACAGCGGAAGCTTCTGCAGTACGATCCTCTGCCTGACTAGGTTGCCAACCATGCCACTTGTCAGTGGCACTGGTTCACAAAAGGATATCACCAACTACTCCCTTTGTCCATTACTGGGCCGAACGGGAGAGCCGCTCGGTCGATCCTCGTCCATCCGGACAGCTATCCTCCTGGGGCTGAGCGGAAGAACTGCTCAATCGGCCGTCGCCGTCCGGTGCTATCGTCCCTGGGGCTGAGTCGGATGACCACTCGACCAATATTCCACTGCCCTGGCTCCGTTGTGATGTCGAGCGAGGGAGCCGTGTATGCTCGGTCATGACTCTACTTTCACTGTAAGTCCGAGCGGGATGGCCGCTTGGCATACACCCACCCATACTTGAGCCTTCTGAGCGTCGGAAGCTCGGTACTTGGCCGAGCTGTAGTAATGATAGATCAGATATCCCTCGCTCCGAGCGGGCAAGTGGGTTGCCCGATCGGACGGATACATGGGGGCATTGACCACCTTGACTTTAATCTCTATCGTGTCATTGACCACTCTAATGCGCGGGTCCCTCCTCATCACGAGATAAGTACGAAAAGTGGAGATCAAGATCTATCACAGGATATCACTATAAATTTTACCGTTTTTATATTTATGTATTTTTTTTAAGAACTATCGACAACTTTCACCATGGACGATGACAATGAACACAGTCGAGAGGAGAGAATAGAGAACAAATGAATGTTTTTTACTATTCATAGATATTCAAATCACCATTTCATCCAAATTTGTAGCTGGTGCATCCATTCGATAATGATAATATCCACTCGATATTGTTGGATAGTTATGGGTACTTGATATTGTTGTCACTCTTACTACACCACTAATCCACCATCAGCATCTTCCTCCTTGCCTAAATTAAGCAATGACCAAATTAATTAAATAAACACTCGAGCTAACAAAGAGTTGTAGTTGTTAGGTGTGCATGCATGTCAGCATCCCATGGGCCCCCCTTGCCTCTCCTTATGCTTGATATTTTTGCTCCTTCCTTCTAATTCTAGGAGTCATTTGGAAAGTGATGGAATTGGAGATAAGGAGTAAGAGATGGAGAGGATTCCAAAACAGAAGAAAAAACAAAGGAATTAGATAAGGACGCTTGGTCGATCCAATTCAAGGCCACTTCTTCGAGTTCAATATCTAATATCAACCATTTACCTTCACCTAAAACTACCAATTTTCTAAAAACCTTACAAATTTCAAGTTTTTTAAAATCTATACTGAAGAGAGAGGATATAATGTTGGTTGAGAAAGAGAAAGTTGTCAAAGGAGGGCAATATTGGAGTTAGGGCTGTAAATGAACCAAGCATTCGTAAACAAATTTGGTGTTCGGCTTGATAAGAGATTGTTTATATTCGTTCAATATACATAAGATTAATTAAAAAAACAAGTTTAAACAACTCGTTAAGCTAAACAAACAAGTTTAAACACATATATGTTTGGCTCATTAACGTTCGTGAACAACGTTCGTGAACAGTGTTCATGAACAATGTTCACTAATCATATTTATTAATAAAACTCTTTTCAATATACTAAATAAACAATAAAATAAAATAAATAAATAAATTTAAATTATCAAACTCAGTAGCCAATCAAACAATTAAAAAGTTTTAAACAATCAAACAAGCTTGAATTGAGAGCTTGATAACATCTAAACGAACCAAGCTCGAACCAAACTCAAGCCAAGCTTGAATTGAGAGCCTGATAATATATAAATGAACCAAGCTCAAGCTAAGTTTCAAACAAGCTCAAGCTCGTAAAAATAAACCAAGCCAAGTTTGAACACTCATTTCAAAATCTTGATTCATTTTAAGCTCGGCTTGGCTACCTTATCAAATAAGCTTAAACACCCCTGATCCTGTCCGAGCGCTG
>JBBMJZ010390318.1:0-14681 GCA_037833815.1 Zingiber zerumbet | reverse complement strand
AAACCATGAGGGCTTAGGCCCAAAGTGGACAATATCATGCTATTGTGGAGATATCTAAATTCTTTTCGATCCAACAAGGACTCTTAGCATACAACCGGTCTACTCAAAGTGTCGATCGAACCTCTCTCAGCATATAGCAGGTCGACTCTAGAGTTGGTAGGACATGCAGGGCTCAGCTCCTCACTTCTTAGTGTTGGTTGGGCATTCAAAGCTCAGTGTCTCACTTCTCAATGTCAAAGTGCACAACATACAATCGATCAGATCCAACGCTGGTTGGGCATTCAAAGCTTAGTTCCTTACTCCTTAGAGGCAAGGCCTCCGACATATGGCTAGTTAACCCAGAGTGTCAGTCGCAGCTTTCGAGACTCAACCCCCCCCCCGGCTCTTCAAAGGTAATATCACAGTATACAGTCAGTTGGCTAAAAATCAGGTCGGACCTTCTGTGGCTGACCCTCACACCCTTCAAGGGCAAGGCCCATATCATTTGATCGGTCAACCCAAAGTGAAGATCCCATGTAGACCGATAAGAAAGGGGATGAATTGCCTATAACAAAAGGTATCATTCTTCTCGATTTTTGGACTTTAGTTAATATACACTAATTAAAAATTAATAACATAAAAAGGAAAAAGGGACACTAAGATTACTTGGTTTACAACCGGAGATGTTGCTAATCCAAGACAGTTGAACACGCACTATCAAGCTCCTTCTTCGATATAGTCGAAGGCGTAGTAGCTCCTTACAATGTTTAAGAACAACCAGAATTAAAATACAAATTTGGAAATGTAAATACAGTGTATTGTTTTAAACTTCAATGACAAGATCTCTATTTATAGCACACTGGTCGAACTAGCCGTTTGTTGATGTGGTAGCTCTCGGGCGCTTGGACCCAGTCTAGTCACTTGGATGTGGTTGTCTCAATCCACTCTACAACGACTCTTCGTCAACAAAGTTATCACTGTTATGGCGCCTGGACTGATCCGGACACCTAAAGTCTTGCTGACATTGACTCAAAATATGACCCTCGCTGCAACTACTCGATGAGACGCCCAAGCTTGTTTGATCGCCCGAACCTAGACTGAGTGCTTAAAGTTGGGGCGCCTGGACTTGGTTCAGGTGTCTGGACAAGTCAACTTTGTATTGACTTATCTCACAACTTCTCCGATTACTTGAATGATTCTCTGGCCATCTAGAGTTTAGTTCACCCGAATTCAACTTCGGCATTCTCCTCGAGCAGCCTTCCTCCCGGGCTTCTCGTTCTCGGAAGCGTCATGCGCGTCCTTCTTGTCCACAATGTACTCTTTCATAGCTTCTCATCCCTCAGATGCACTGAGTCCATCAACACGCTTCCCATGCTATCTTATTCGTTTGTTGCATCTTCCGCTAAACTTTCTATGTTCCTAAGTCTCTACATATTTTGACACAAGGTATTTACAATTTATCCCTTTTGATGTGAAACTCAAGTTAAGTTAGAGTTAAACTAAAATAAAATATTTTGAACAAGTAAATGAAATATGCAATTATTACAAAAAAAAAATCGCAATAAATAAACCTCCTCTTAATTTAATACCTATTTCTCTACATTGATCACATCAAAAATAAAATAGGGAAAAATATGAAAAAAAAAGTTTAGAAAAATATTGAAAAATTTTCAAGTGGTACAAAATAAATTTTCTAGAGATATGTTATTTTATTAAAATTTATTTTCAAATAAATAATTTTTTATCAATTAATTCTCTATTTTGAGAAAAATAAAAAATATATATATTTTTATGTTTCGAAAAATCCTGAAGGCTTTTGTCAAAATCAAATACAGATCAGCATAAAAATTTTTACCAATAAAATATTTGAAGTGTGATGATAATAAATATTTTTAAATAGATAGCACTATTTTTAAAAAATAATTATTAAAAATAGCTTTCAAGTCCTAAAAATCTTGCTAATTTTTTATCCAAAGTACAAAAGGTAACTTTTCAAAAAATCAGGTTTTTCAAAATTAATCTCCAAAAAAAAATTAAATTTTAAAATACTTTTTTTTATAAAAAAATTATAAAATATTATCTAATTGCCAAAAAATTCTAAAAATTTATACTCTAACCGAAAACATAAGTCATTATTATAGAAAAATTAAAATTTTGAAAAATAAATCTTATAACCATTTTTAATCATTTAAAGTTCATTTTTCAAAAGAAGAAATTTAAAAAATTGTATTGAGGTAAAAGAAATTTAAAAAATATTTTTGTTAGTTGGTTAAATCATCACGTAACATAGTAAAAAATTTCAACTTAAAATATGAACAATAAGTGAATGAAACAATTAAATTGTTAAATAATGTTAAAATTACACTAAATTTACATTTTAGCATGCTAAAAAAATTAATTGAATTAGATTAAGCATGATTTGAAAATCCAAAATAAATTTCTGTTTACTGGATTTACAAAAGAATTTCTTAGAATAAATTTTCTATCTATTTTTATAATTTGACCCTTATAGTTCCTAATATACTAGTTAAGTCTTTATAATTTCTTAAATTTGGAATAGCAGAATTTGAACCTGTAGAATTTTTTAAAAATTTTATTTGTTCTTTAATTTTATATTTTCATTTTAAATTTTATTGAATTCTTCTAGTGGACATGTTTAGCTAAATTTATCTTTAACTCTTTATTTTCTATTTTTAAATTCATACATTTATTTTACAGTTTACATAAATTTCTAGATAGCATTTGAATAGCATATTAATGTTGGTCAGGAGGTAAGAGTCATACTTCACATAGAGCCGTCAATTTGGGTTGGATTTGTCGGATTGATCCATCCCGCCAAAATAATTAAGCGGGTTGAGTTGGAAGTTTATCAACCCAAGTCTGCTGCGGGTCTACCCGCCTAGGCCCACGACTTGTGCGGGTCAGCCCGCAATGGGCTTGGGTTGGCCCGCGGGTTGAGAAACACATGCTCGTGGACATGGAGAAGGACACGATACGGTTTAAGATATGAAAGTTTTTCTAGCTTGCTGTCGACTTTATTGATCATGAGACTGAGGTCATAGATGGTTGAATCTTTTTTAGCTTGAAGTATTGAAATTTGCTTCTGCTGGTCAACAACTATCAATTCTTGCATAGCCCACAATTCATCCATCTCACCCTTTGCTGCTTTGATCTTCCTAATTGTCTCTCGCAAACCATGAATCTCTTCTTCAAGCAATATTTTCTGTGAATTTATCTCAAGCTTCAATTTTTCATTCTCCTTTTAAAGGTTGCATATCAAGTTGCAGAAGCTTGCCAAAGATATGAACGTTTTTTTTTGTTTTTTTTTTAATTTTATGGGCCCGCGAGTTGGCCCGCCAAACCCGCAACCCGCCTTGGATTAGGTTGAGTTGGAGATTTCCCAACCAGCTAAATTGACGGGTCGACCCACCCTACCCCGCCGAATGGTTAGCCCGCCACGGGTCGGGTCGTTTGATAACTCCAACCTCACTCACTGTGTTGGACTCATCATTCGAAGCTCCCCCTTCATCGATGCTCTTCATGCTCATCTCGGATGAAGTCCCATTGTCTTCTTCATTTTGATGACTTGTCATTAGGATGAAGTCTCGTCCCAAGTTGCCTCTAGATTTTTGTGCTTCGTCCGTCTTGGCCCTTTGTCTTTGTGACTTTGTCTTTTTCCTTGGTTTTCAGTTTCAGGCAATTGTCTTTAATATATCCTTCTTCTAAACAGTTATAGCACTGAATCTTTTCTTTGCTTCGTAAAAGCTTCTTAGCCTGCGACTTGTTAAACTTAAAGAAATTACTAAACTTCCTTACCATAAAGGTTGTTTCATTTTCATCAAGTGATGTGTTGGAATCCGGTTCGTCATTCTAGTTAGTTTTCAGTGTTACGTTTTGACTTAGCTCCTTTTCCCTTTTTAGACTTGTACATCTCGATCTGTGTAATTTGAAAGTGGAAAATGATTTTTTTTAATATACTTACCTTGAGCTCTTTGGAGGTGTAGAAATAGTCTACTATAAGCGTTCACTCGAGCATCCTCGGAAAAGCATTTAAAGTATACCTTAGGGAATCTCAATTTGTTACTATTTCTCTAAGATTCGTGAGTTCAATGATCAACTCCTTGATTCTTGTGTGTAGATGAGTGACTATTTCTTCTCTTTCCATCCGAAGATTTCTGAGTTGGTTCCAGAGCAAATCTTGTCTTGCGAGTTTGGTTTATGAGGCCCGTTCGTGCAACTCAAGGAACTTCTCCCAAAGTTCTTTAGCTGACTCGTAAGCTCTGATCCAATTGACTTCTTGTGGTGGTAAAACACTTAGTAGATGGTACTCTATTTTGCTATTTGCCATGAAGTCGGTTTGCACCTTCTTGCTCCACAAGTGCTCTTATTTTTCAACTCCATGTTAAACAATAGGTGCTACAAAATCATATTTAATCGTGAGTAAAATATCAAAATTCATTTTAAAGTATACCTTCATTTCTTTTTTCAATTTACGAAATCTCCCTCTAACTTTAGCGGGTGAATACTCACTTTGGCCATCTTCGTATTGCTTCAGTTGTCTGTTAGTCTTTCTAAGTCATCCAGGCTCTGATACCAATTGAAGATCCCATATAGATCGGCAGGGGGGTGAATTGCTTACAACAGAAAGTATCACCTTTCTCAATCTTTAGACTTTAGTTAACACACGCTAATTAAAAATTAATAACATAAAAAGAAAAAGGGACACTAAGAATATTTGGTTTACAACTAGAGAGGTTGCTAATCCAAAGCAGTTAAATGCGCACTATCAAGCTCCTTCTTTGACATAGTCGGATATAAAGTAGCCCCTTATAACGTTTAAGAACAAGCAGGATTAAAACACGAATTCATAAATGTAAGTATAGCGTGTTGTTTTAAACTTTAAGAACCAATTTATAGCTCACTAGTCGAACTTGTAATTTGCTGGCATGACAGCTCCTGGGTGTCTAGACGTAGTCATCTCAATCCACTCTGTAATGATTTTTTGTCAACAAAGTTATCACTGTCCGGGCGCATGGACCGATCTGGGCGCTTGGAGTCTTGCTGATGTAGAGTCCAAATCTGATCCTCGCTACAATAGCTCAACGAGGCGCCCAAGCTTGTTCGGGCACCTGGACCTGGTTCGACGTGCCTAGACAAGTTAGCTTTGTGTTAACTTATCCGGCAGCTACTCTGATCACTTAGGTGATTCTTTGGCCATCTAGAGTTGAGCTCACCTGAACCCAACTCCAGCATTCTCCTTGAGTAGTGTTTCTCCCTAGCTTCTCATTTCTCGGAAGCGTCGTTCTTCTCGTTTGCCGGTGTACTCTTCCACAACTTCTCGTTCCTCAATGCACCAAGCTCATTGACTCCCTTCCCGTATCATCTTTTTTATCTGTTGCATCTTTCACTCGGCTTCTTATGTTTCTAAGTCCCTGCACACTTAGACACAAGACATTAAAAAATGCAGAGCTTAACTTAACCCAGTTGGTTATATCAAAACTCACCCAGAGTACTTACATTAAGTACCAGTCAGACCTATGAAACTGAGTTCTCCACTTCTCATATGTCAGTCTTTCATCATACAGCTGGTCTGTTGCAAGGTCGGTCGGATTGCCTCTGGGATATAACATTGTTAGAGAATCGTAACAACCTGTCAGATAATAACAACTATTCATCAAGGAATATTCCATTATTATAACACATACCTACAATGAAACCTTCCTCTGAGAGTGGTAATACTCCTTCCATTACCTGATGTTACCGGACATATTCTGACTCAAACATTCTGAGCTGCTTCATTATTGCGGAGGTTATAAAAGACAATTCATATACAGGTAACGTAACTTTCCTTGAAGGGTAACTATATATCTTCCATTATTCGATATATTCTGACACCAGACATTCTCTGACGCCTTTTTATTATGAAAGTTTTGAGGGTCAGTATACAAAGGAGGTTCTATCCGTTGGCCAGGTAATTTTTACAATACACGGACACACACATATCCCCTTCTTGGTTCTTGCTCTAACGGCTCTAGTTTCTCTATATGTGTCATGCGCAAGTTCATCCTCGTCAGCTAGGTCTTCATCTTCTCGAAGTCAACACCGAAGCCACCCGCCTTGTCAGTGTACCATCTTATTCGCTTTCAGATAGGATCAGTGCGGTAAATCATTGGTAAGTTTATAGCTGACCACCAGGTTAGTTAGCATATGGAAAAGATTTTTTTTCAAGGACATATATCCACCAAAAATTAATCTCTTCTTTGTATAATAAATTTATTATCCCCTAACCAACTTAACATATATGGAGACATCTAAGGGGGTGTTTGGTTTGCATTTTCCATGTTGTTCTCTATTTTCATTTTCTGATAAAATGGAAAACGTGTTTGGTTTGCATTTTTCACATTCATTTTTAAGAAAAAAAAGAGCATTTTCTAAGAAAACGAAAAACACAGAAAAATTAGGGGGCGTTTGGTTTACGCCAGTTTCATTTTCATTTTCTGAAAAATGTGCATTTTTCATTTTTCAGAAAATGACTTTTCCGCGTTTTTTGTTTTCTTGGAAAACGCTCTCTCATTTTCTTGAAAATGAACGTGGAAAATGCAAACCAAACGCGTTTTCCATTTTCTCAGAAAATGAAAACAGAAAACAGCGTGAAAAATATAAACCAAACGCTCCTTATTTTCTAAAAAATGAGAAAATATGATTTTCTGAAAAATAAAATGAAATGGAAACAAACTAAAG
This sequence comes from Zingiber zerumbet, assembly GCA_037833815.1. Lineage (NCBI taxonomy): Eukaryota > Viridiplantae > Streptophyta > Magnoliopsida > Zingiberales > Zingiberaceae > Zingiber > Zingiber zerumbet. Next base: position 7,961 of record JBBMJZ010390318.1, on the reverse strand, counting down.
ACACCCTAATTCTTCATCCAATCTCATAGATGCCGCTTGGTCTCCTATAAATATCGTTTTGTCTCTAGTTGTCGACTAACTTATTTTTCAATTTACCTTATTCTTCTTCTTCTTAGACAAAACTTATAAAAATTTCAAAATAAATAATAGTTTTAAACCTTATAATTTATAGGGTTGTAAATGATGCAAGTCGAGCCAACCTTAATTATCTTCGTGATTTCTATTACTTTCTAATTGAACTTGTTATGAGGCCAGTTAAGGAGGTAAATACAACTGTCAATTTGTAAGAGTGATTTTAAACAATTTGGCAATTACAATTATTAACAATGATATTTAAGTTCTCGTCAACCTTAAATAAAGTCGCTTTTCTTTTATAGTCTTCAAGTCTCTTCCTAAATTTATCGACTAAGTCTTTACTATTCGACTGTTGTCACATAATTAAGTAATTAAATAGTTGAATATATTACATCTCAATAAAGAGGGCCAATTACTTGTCCGTGCTGGCCTAAGTGCCTGAAGATTCTATCACCAGTTATGGTACATAATAGAAGCTACCAAACAACCTTCTGGAGCTGAGGGAATTAATTCTTCGTTGTTGTTGCCAAACTCAATAGTACTGTCAATACGATTCATCACCTTCTTGACAAAAAGAGTGAATCTTTTAACAGATGCTTATTTCATAAAAAAAAAAAGAATGCTGGAACACCGACAAACAAGTCACTTCGTACGGAGGGGAAGCAGTTGGAAGGCGTTAATTTGTCCTCCACTTGCACCGCAATGTCCCGCATGCATTCCTTGAGCATGCACATGCTTATTGCTAATCTTCAACACTGTCTTCTCTTTTTCCCTTTTTCCTTTCTTTATTTCTGTTTTTTTTTGTAATTTGTTTTTGAAACCTAATAAATTATTAATCGAGTTCTACTGATTTGAAGCATTTAACCTGGGAGATATCAAAAGAAGAACAAAGTAGCACTGCATTTTGTTTTGTTTTTTTGAAGACATTTCTATACATAAAGATCATCATCATCACACCAAGTTACACTCCTTGCTTCATCACTAGCTAGCTAGCTAGCAGCAAGCATGCATCTCTCAAGTCTCAAGCCCCAGATCAGAAATAAATCAAAACCCAAAGGCAAAAAGCAAAGAAAAAAAATTCAAAAAGGGAAGACAATAAGAAAAGAAGGCATACAAATGCACCCCATAAAGCGCATGCACATCTCTGTGATCGTGCATGAGGTGATGATGTCGTGCCCAAAATGGAGGACCTAAAAAAACCAACCTCCCTGATCTCCCTCACTCTCTTCTCTTAATTTTGTTAATGAACATGAATTGAAAAGGAGACAAACTCGATCGCAAGGATTTATAAGAAGAAGATTTTAGTTTTTTTTTGGGTTAGGAGAATAAGAAGCAGTTGTGGTATGATGCTGCTCTCCGGTCTGTTTGAATCAGAGCCAGAGAGCGCCGGCTTCCTTGAGGAGGGGGACGAGGGTGCCGTTGATGTGAGCTGCCATTACCCTGTCCATGGCGCCCACGAGCTTTCCGCCTATGAAGACGACAGGGACGGCCGGGGCGGAGCCGGCGCCGAGCAGCCGCGAGAGCGCGCGCTCCATCTCCTTACCTCGCGGGTCCTCGTCCAGCTCCACCACCGTGGGGCTGACGCCCATGCCGCAGAAGAGCCGTTTCACGGCGTGGCACATGCAGCAGCTGCTCACGCTGAAGATTACCACCGCGCTCTCCGACGCCAGCCTCTCCACCCGCTCCAGCGCGTCCATCGTCGCTCCCCTCCCCGCCGTCACGTACCCCCAAGCCTCCGCCGCCGCAGCCTGATACTGCATTTTCTCCTCCAGTCGATCTCACGCAGAAACCACCGCTCGGTGCAACAGTTGTCGATGGAGAAGAGTTGCTTGCTCTGCTCTGCTCTGCTTTGCAGTGAATGTGGGAAGTGGAGTGAGTATTTATAGGAGGAAAGCAGGGGCGATTTGTTAATAAAAAAAGACAGTTTCAGAGGTCCCATGACCCTGAAACAGTTTCAGGAGTAGAACGGGAAGTTCGCCGAAGGAATTAAACCTGTGGTGTGCATCTCAAGCTGTGTCAACTTGCATTATTTCATTCCTTTCCTGCTGATCCCACTGTCCCTCTCACTAGTTTATGAATAAAATAAATCTTTACGTGATACGCAGAAGGAGCAGAGCATGCTTGTGGTTTTTAGTTAATTGTTATCATCTTTTTCAAGTAAAAGAGGCAGGAGAAAAGAAAAAGAAGAAGACGAAAGGAGTGGGTGCAGGCTTTATCAGGAGGATACAGGGATGTCGGGCAAATGCGGCTGTCACCGTCCTTGTTGTCGGGTTGAGAAGTGATCGCCGGTGGGGCGACCTCCGCCGCGGCGTCCACTTCGACTCGACACCAAAACGGGAGCCAAGAGAAGCAGAACCAGGCGGTTTCTCGTCTGATGAGCAGCCTTTCTCTCTCGTTGCCCTAGCCTTCCTGAACAAAATCCGAAATTTTCTTCTCGGCCAATTTATCAAATATGCATTAGCTTTTTGAAAGTTTTACAAAAAAACCATCCATGTTACGTTTCTAATATAATACAGATTAATAAAAATCATAATATTTTTATCTTATAACGAAAAAACAAAAAAAAAATCTTCCTCTACTAGAAGAGAAAATTTTATAATAGAAATCTAGCCAATAAATGTCCATAGTATCAAAAAATATACTAAATATTATTAATTATATTTAAAAATAACTAAGATGATTAACTGGAAGGTGGCTCTGACTATTGAAGACTCTGATTTAGTAAAAATAGTTTCTAACGGTCTTACGTGTCACAAAGAGCTAGCATTAGTGACCAAGCCAGGGAAAGAGTCCCGACGTATGTCTTTCAACACTCAAGTCAATAATTGTGTCAAGGAGATGAAGAGTAAGAGAAACGGTAGCTATGAGTGTGTAAAATTGCATAACATCATGTGCTTCCACCTGTGGATGGAGATCCCCTTTTATGATGTTACTTTTTGTTATGCACGAATATTACAGCGTGTTCAAAAAAAGATAGACTATAAAGATGCTCTGACACCTTTCTTAAAATAGACCCGCAATCTCTGCATTTGGCAAAGAGGAAGCTTCTAATGTACAACTTGTATGCAGAATATTCTCTGTCCTCCGTGGTACAAAACGTCAAAAAGGAATATAAGGTCGTTGGGTTGAGGGGTCTACTATATGCTTACATGGCCAGCCGACCGAGTTTCTCCTGTGACTTGATCGACAATCGCTCATAAGGACCAGTCGATCAGACTTAAAGAATGTCATCGATAACTTGTCCTTCACTCAGTCCATTTGTTTAGCCAAAGGGTTTAATCGGACGGGTGCCCATTTTGTCTAATTGGACTATAGTTCCAATCGGCTGGACTACTCAACCCGGCCAGTTAATGATGCTATCTTCAAGTGGCCAATAGGTTTTGGTTCTAGAGAGTGTTGACTCGTTTTGAGTTATTCATCAATATTTAGGGATTCGGTATCCGACTGACCCAATGGGTTAGTCGGGCAACTTGATGGACTCAGCGTCCAACTGAACCAATGATCCAATCGGATAACCTCTCGGTCGTGATGATTGACTGTATTGACTTCAAAGGGTGACCCTTCTTTGACTTCGACCGTCATATCAACCGACCCTCTTGACTTTGACCCTTCTCGAAAGCTCCACATCATCTGCCGTATTGATTATAAAAATAGAAATGACTAAAAATAGTAAAAAGATGTTCAGATCCTCTTAAAATGACTCAAACGATATTTTTTGTATTTGAAATTTGGTAGTTACGTGTTTCTTGATAACAAAAGTATATTTTTAAATTCTGCATGTGCGAGTATAGACAACATTCGATTCTAAATCTCGAGTCAAAAGTTATAATTCATTAAAAATTGAATCCTCTTATATTAGTCCTGTATCAAGTGGATGATCCAATATCACAAGTGATTTAAATACCATGAACATATGATATACCTTGTGAGAGAATCGAACCCTCATTGCACGTGAGTCCGTCCTATTTTTGACTATCACATCATTGAAGAGCTAACAATGGGATATCTAGATTGTATATAAAAATGAGTATATATATCAAGTCCACCATGTTAAATTGATTCATGTTAATCAAGTCATCCTAACTCACTTGATTGAGTCAATCAAATAAGCTACGGTGACCCAACTAAGTAAATCAAGTTGAGTTTAAGACATCCATATTTGTTTGAAAGTTAATATATTTCATTTTTTAAAAATAATATTTCTTTTTTATTAGCACACGCCCATGTTCATATTAACATTAATATTAATTATTTATAAATTTTACAGTCAATTTATTCATTTTTATATTTTATATTAACAATTTATTTTTTTATTTAATTTTTTCAATATAAAATCTATTCAATAACTGTTGACAAATCCAACTGAATAAACAAGCTCGGTCCAACTTTTATTCCAGTACGAGTTCATCCAAAATAGATATATATTTTTTTCGTTCCCAGTGTCTAAAATATTATTCTTAAAGTTTAATATAGAAAAAAAAAAGAATGAAATCAAAGATCCATTAGACAATCGACAACGAAATGGCCACCGGTCAACCTGTCTCGGTCAAAGGTCAAAAGTGACCCACCACCTGAGGCCAGACAGCGCGGGCCCCACGAAGTGCGTCAGCATGAGTCTCCCGACGACGTGGTAGGCAGCGTGTGACGGTGTCGGCGACGAATACGGCACGTGCGAGCAGGGAGGGGCCGGTGCCACCACGAGAACGTTAAAGCCGGTCGATGTGCAGCTCTTAATTCCCTCCGACCGCGGTGGAAAACGCATGTAAGAAATCTACTGGTCAATCCACCAAATCGGCCTCGGTAACTGTCCAGTTGCTAAGTATAAACCTAGTTATTAAATTCCTCATACGCAGCCAGCAGAAAAGCGGCGAGGGAACAAGCCACCCTTTGCGTGCTCACGTTTACCGTAGCAAATCCGATTCCCCTCTCTCACACACACTCTCGCCTACTACTGTCCGTGATTTTTTTCCCACCACCAGCAGCAGCAGCAGGAGAAGTCGGCTGCAATGGAATGCATGGGTTCACATCCACCAATAAAGCAAGACACAAAAGAGCAACCTACGCACGGGAATAAAGCGAGGAAGAGGTGGAAACAACAAATGTACCTTCCACATCCCCACGCTGCCCTTTTCCAAAGCATTTTGCAGCAGCAAGTTGGGAAACATGGAGCAGTCACACTCGCACATGCTATTGTGGCTTGAATTCATCTCCCCCCGTCCCATCAACCAGTTTCAAAAAATTACTGTATTCATCTAAATTTTCAAGGTTAAGTAGTACAGTTACGGGGTAGGAAGAATATTAGATCCACTTCACCGAGTCAGTTGCGAGACACGGCTTTTGATGACGAGGTATATGGAGTGGCATCGCAAAATCTGAGTCAAAGGCATGATCTCTTGATATAGCTGAGTGAAAATGTAGGGTGGAAAGAACAAAGTCGGGAGGTGTGTCAGAACTCTCTGTCTTCTTGTCCCTGGATAGCACGGCATGCATTGCACGCAGGAGAGGCCGACTCCATCCTTTTTCAGTTTGCCAATCGATTAACCATTTTTTTAATTTCCCGGCGAGCAGCTAATTGGAGCGAGATCGCTAACAATCCCCAAAGCATGAAACATATATACGTCGGCGACTGCTGACGGTTGGCTGCCACATATGTGCATGCATCTCTCCTTACTTGATATATAATAGTTTAAATGATATGGGCGATGCATGTTAATTGCAAGTGTTACCTATCTCATCAACTTTTGAAATGAGTTTTTTTTTTAACTATATATTAATACCATAATATGGGTTTTTTTTTTTTTTTTGAGTTGATCTTACTGTGATGTCCATCCATGGGTGGCTACGTATGGGCGGGGTGATGCAGTGGTTCCGTGCAACCAAATTCCTGAACATGCATGCCGTGGTCGTATGTGCCACTGTTTACCAGGTTGTGTCGATGAGGCCGTTGGGTGTAAAGGCGGAGAAAGCAGTACTGTTGGATGAACCTCTGTTTGTTTTCGTTTGCCTGTCTGTTTCTTAGACATGTATGATTAGCTGTGCCTGTTGTAATGTTTGCACGGAGGACCACACAGTAAAAGTGGAGGACACGAAAAAGTGACATTCGATGATACATTAAGGTGTCTCTGTCTAGTCTTGCAACGTTAGGACTGCGTAACCGTGAGATATTAGAGTTTTGGACCATTACCACCGTGAGTATTTTCCGCCGATGGAAAATTCCCGTCATGCTGATCGGATCGGTCACCTCATATTAAAACATTCACCAATTTTTTTACACGTTAGGAGACTAGGAGTTAAGAACGGACGCCAGGTACTTGCCACGAGTGGGCCCATATGAGCCCATTAAAGGCGGATGTGCAGGCCACAGGTGGCCCATTAAAAGGCGGATGGGAGAACTAACTTCGCTAATGACTTAATAAAGCTATACAAATAATGTTACGTAGTAAAAATAAACTAATTCAATGCACATCAAACACTAATTAAAAATATATAATATGGTGGACTCTTCATTGCTATAAGTCATATTCAATGTCTTATAGTCATTCCTAAAAGTCGATTTTTTTTTGTTCTTTTTCTTTAATAACTTTTGGAGCTGAGATAACCTCTTAAAATGACAGACTTGACAATGAAATCGCAAAGGATTAGGCTAAAACAAAGAGAAGAGAAGTGACACTTTGTTTTTCTGGCTTAGCTAGTCCTTAATTTTCATATTGTTTCTTTTTTATAGTCTTAACATCTTCAATTTTCATTTACTATTTTATCGTTCTATTACTCTCAATAAATTGAATTATTATCAGCCAACTATTTTTTTTTTCAATCGCCTTCCTCTACAATATATCAATAACTACTTTAGCTGACTGAGGCTGATATTAAGATTTGAGTTTTTGTCTAAATTTATATCTATTCTTGACAGCGTTTGGTTTCTTATCCTATTCGTAAACGTCGATTGATGATTCATCGGTGAATTGGCTAGATGATTAATTTAATCGTTAATAGTTGAATGCAAGGAGGATGACAATGTGATCTCCAAAACCTGCGCAGACGAAAAAAGACAACAAAAAAAGAGGGTTGGAGTGATGGCTAGGGAGTTCCTGGCATAACCACTCCGATGCTCAAATTTAAGGAGGAATATAAAGATTAGGGTTTTGATATGTATAGTGACGCATACATATCAAAACCCTAATTTTCATATTCCTAGTCTAACTTGAGTGTTGGCGTGGCTACGTTGGGGAATTCTCTGTCGTCAGCCTAACCTTCTTTTTTGGTTGTTTTTTTTTCTTCTGCACAGGTTTTAGATCACATCGTTGTCCTCCTTGTCGTTTATCTATTGACGATTAAATTGGTCATCTAGCTAGCTTATCAGTGAATCATTCGTCAACGTTTGCGGATAGAATCAAATTGGCACTGTTTGTGGGAACACGCAGTTGAGACCTGAACCAAAACATGGAGATGGATGATACATAAAGACTTAAGGTCATAGCCATGACAACAGAGGATTTCGATAAAATTGGTGGCTGCCACAGTAGAAGCAGTATTGAAGGGACAACCTTCGGGAAACCCTTCCACGGAACCCCCCCTCCCAGCTGTAGCAACGCCAGCACACTAGAAGATACCATGTCCCACAAGAATGCCACAAGCGATTTCTCCCCTATTGATGGGTAAGTCCATGATTGGAGAACCTTCTGCTGAATCTTTAGACGAAACCCCTCATCGAGAGTTTTCCAAAAGAACCGGCCCTAATTTTAGTATTTTGAAGGCCCTACAAGTAGAGTATGTGAGAATATAATCCGGACATGATAAGTATTGACTACGTTTTTTTTCTTCCTTGCATTAGTGGTGATAAGCTTTCCTAGTTTTAAGGGATAAAATTAGTGGAATTAGTCTTCCTA
>JBBMJZ010390303.1:0-14681 GCA_037833815.1 Zingiber zerumbet | reverse complement strand
CGTAGGCCGCTAGGCACCAAACTCCATCCTTGCACGCATGGCTAGTACCTTTCGCGAGGACGAGACTCATGATTTCCGAAGTTGTCTCGAAGATTACTGCGCGTGGATACGAATAGAGGCGAAACTTCCAAGTGTTGCTTGGTTGATTCCAATTCCACTCCTCATCGATCAGCCACTTGCTTGTTGATTTCGAAGGAGGCTTGCCTTGCGAGGCTAGCAAACGTTCTCTATAATGTTTGTTAACGAACCTTCAAGGTACACTTAGCATAAATTACTTTCCATAAATATTTTTAATTATGCGATCATGTCTAGCCGTGTTATATCCTTGCCCGCGTGTGATGTGTATGATGTAATAATTAGGAATTATTATGTTTTTATTTCCATTGCGCATATTTATAAAACGTATTTTAGTACGCACCATATCAGGCATTCCCCTACACAATTAACAATTTATGGTATTACAAAACCCATGAAGAATCATGAAGAATTTTCTTTGATTAAAAATAATATATACTGGATTCCAGAGTCCAAGATCATATTTCAATTAATTCTAAGGTCTTATGTTTTTATGTTGCAATTTATTTTAAATTCTCCACAATTACTAAAGTAGTACTAACAGTCGTCAAAGGTAATACAGATATTGTTTAATCTCTTCCTGAAAACAAAATAAATTTAGGAAACACAATCAGTACCTCATTTTTTGTGGGAATGAATTTGTATTAAGTTTATTTTTGTCAGTTGTATCATGTAATCTTTTGATATAATAGATGGTAGCAAAAGAGATCTATAATACCTACCTCATTGTAATCGAGATTAACAGCAATCTGTTGAAGAATTTTTACATTTTCATCCAGAAGCTGACCAGTTCTGCTATCAATCAAACAGGTGGCTGACAAAACAGATAATACAAGAAGAAAAATATATAATTAGACGAAATAATCAATCATTGACGATAAGCTAGTCATATGCAGCAATTTAACGCAGTCATATATAGCAATTTAACAGAATAAACTGCTTGTCTAAATGTCAGGATAAAGTCATTAAAAAGGTTTTGAGTCAAAAATACTAGATAAAGCATATACATATGGATTAGAACCCGCCCTTTCTTTAATATTCCAAGTAAACGAAGGAAACTATCTCCACTCTCATGCAATTCATCCTTTCTTCCATCCGTCCTTCGGGATAGACAGGGGCATAAAGTCCACCTCATCAGGCCTCCAATCCATCAAATATATCAAGCTCTCTGAACTTGCTCCATATCATCCTCGTCTCTAAGTCTACCTCATTTTGAACTACCATAGAGTCCACCTTGCATCAGGCCTCCGATCCATTGGATGCACCAAGATCCCAAGCTTACTCCATGTGAATCAATCCTCCTTGCCTTTTGAGTCCACCTAATACCATGTCTTCTAATATCAAACCCATAATCTCATGATCACATCCTCAACCAACCAATGTTCCTCGCCTCAACTGTCCTCCAAGCTCCTCAAAAGCGTCAAAACTCATTCTATGCATTAAGCACAAATGAACTCGACTTTATCAAGTCAACAAGGTTCATGAGCTCTATGTACACTATGTCAAGTCAAGCCCGGCTTAAACTCTGTCAAACACATTAAAATGAGTTGGTTGAACTTGACCACTTGAAAGCATTGTTTCCAGATTCTACATAATTTTGCTTCATGCTTACCATATCAACAAGAAAGTAGAGGCTTCATGGATTCAGCAAATATAGAAGTGATGTTCAGCAACCTTTTAATTTTCCTTTTCTGATGAAGCCTCTACTTTCTTGTTGATATAGTTCTCAAGTCTAGAAAGGCAGACCAATGCAAAGGCTATGATAATGCATGTGATGGAAAAAGACAATTTATCCTATTTGCAAAGATGCTTTACTTGCAACTTGATTCTTGGACACCCAAATATCAAAGTGTCAAGGCATACCTATATTCACTATTCATCATTATTTTGTTATAGGTTAATTTCAATGAAAGGTAAATCCGCTATCTTAACGACCCCCCTAGTGCCGGCCCCATGGATATAGAGGAAGGTAAATGCAGGTAGCGTTAATTTCAATGAAGACTTGTAATAGTTAGGTCTTATAACTCATAAACCACATTATTATTCAAATCTGCCAACCCAACAGGCTCCAAATCCTTATAACATGATGGGGGAAAAATGTTTATCCTCATTCAAATACAATCATGATTTGTCCTAGGAAAAACAGAAATATTTGCAGCTGATCATGAAGCATAAGTTCTTTTGGAGGGAGATCAGGAGATCACCAAGCATAAATTGAAATTAAAGCATAAGTTGAGAGCGAACTTTATGAAAAAAAAAAAAAAGAAGAATCCTATGACTAAATTGAACTCCCTCTGCTTAAAGAAGGAATTCAACACTATATTTTTCAGGGGCTATAAGAACTATTTACATATATGAACCACAAACAAGTGATTTAATTTACCAATGAAGTTAATCTAAATCAACTGAGTCAACAGTAACAAATAGCACTAACCAACCTCCACATAGAAATGGGGTATTGTTGTTCCCATCATGCCGCATAGAAGAATAGGCAGTCACATTCTGTGATGGGTTTTGGTGCAGAAAAGCCACTGAGGATGAGTTGATCAACTTGTCCTAGAAACAATGTAAATTTGATGAATAATCAAATCACAAAATAAAATAGTTGTGAGTTACCCCTTCAGCCAAAGAAGAAATGACACGTTCAATCTAGAAGATTCGTGCTTACCTTTTCTTCTTTGACTACTATATCGTAATGCCTTCCATAAATTATTTTATCTTAGTGAAAAATGGAAAAATAAAGGAAAAAGGCATTCTAGAGGATTGCATGCTCAACCTATAGAGCTATGATAACTATGCTAGATCATGGAGAATCCAGAAAATGATGTCAGGACAGCAAAAGGCTACCTTCCTGTCTTTTGTCTTCTTCCCAATCAAACAATCCTCAGGTTTACGCCGTTTACCAATCTCTTTCTTCTGCATTTTCATCAAAAGTTATCACCAATGCTACATGTTTGGCATGCAAATAAAATCTACCCAGAGAAATTTAGACAGTTGAAAAAAAAAATTAGAACACAAATATCTTTACTGGTCTGAAAAAGCACTATATATTATTTAAGATAGAAGGTGCAGCAATAGAGCTCTTTAACACTTACTTAGTTAGACAAAATCAAATCAAGAATACATCGAAGAAAAGCATAACATGAAAAAGTGAATTAGTCTCAGTATGTACCTATAATCTATAGGTTTAAACGTGAATGTGCTTGCTCTGTATTGTACACTTCGGGTGAGATTTGGCTGTAGTCAGTAAGGCAGGATCTTGTTAGGACAATTCTACATTTCTTTTAATATGGGATGGTCATTAATTATAACATTTCAGCAGTTGATGGCACTGATATATCCTAAGTATGATGTTTACCATGAAATTACTTTCTAAACAACTCATTTAACAGTTATTCCAAAATCATGAACCATTCTCTAAACTGTTTAGTCGCAATGGATGGACCAAGCTTGTGAATAACTTTGTAATTGATAAATATGTCCATCCATGATGCATTTCTCAAAAGTTGGAGTTTTTCTAAGCAGGCCAATAAGAAAATATGGGAGAGAAGCAGATAATCTATTTAATAAGCCATCTACATCCACAGTGCAAACAATGGACCTTAATGATAGAATCATTGAAACATGTTGCACACTCTCCTATAATACTTTCCAGCATACAAAACAAAATACTTACAGTCATCCATCGGCACCTCATTGCAACATCCCGCACAGTCTTCTCAGGGAGCCTAGCTGCTATCTTGACATACTTCATGATATTAGGTTCACTAGCATATCTGCAACAACAAAAGACAAAAATATTGTCAAGGAAAACAAGTAACGTCTTTCCAAGGAAGAAGTGAAGGTTTGTAATGTTCGAGTAGAAAAAAGAAATGCAACTAAATTACAAAGTTACACTAATTAAGTGTTTCAAAAATTTGAAAAATGGAAAATAAGATAGGTCAATAATATCTGAAGTTGTTCACGAATGGTAGCTAAATAAATGATAGCTCAATTTAAATAAACAAAAAATGTTCTGCTAATCAGTAAATGATGTTGCAACTAAATGAGTTGAAAAAAAGGGGGAAAAAATGTAAAAAAATAAAATAAAATAACTAGAAGGTGTGATATATTGAATCAATAAAAGGATAATCTATTAAAAAATATGTTAAACTGTGATAAATCAACCCAAGATTTACTATTTAGAGTAGTGCCGTTCCATAGTTCATGCCTTGACTAAAATTCTATGGTATCAATTTTGTATAGCTAAAAACTCAAATTATTGGTTGCACAAATATGATAGATGAATTGGAATTTGCAGAAAATAAATATCTTTAAGAAATAGAAATATTAAATAAAATTATTCAATGTAAGCAATAAAAAAAAGTTCAAAAACATTAAGATTTCTATTAAGCTCAGTTAAATCATATACAATTATTCAATTGTATCATTTAAATTTAATAACATGATTACTATTTAATCAATAGCTTTAGAGTGTGAAACAATAAAAAGAAAGGCATTATATTAATATCAAATCAATAAAAGGAGCATTATATTAATAAAGTAAACTGTAGTATTTAACTCATCTCATTGATATAAAATTTTAATGCATAACAATAGGTTTCAATTAAAAAGAAAGGCAGTGTTATAGTATTTAAATTATCTTATTATTAGACAAAAAAAAATCATACAGTAAACAATAATAAAGTCTGATTAGTAATAGATAATATATTATAATTCATAACATTTCGATTCTATATTAAAGTATGATATATTTTGAAAACTTAATTACACACACTTTTGCCCTAAAATCAGTTGTTCGTGTATTTCTAACACAGTCCCACTACACTAGTATGACTTGAAGACAACTTTGCTACCCCACAATGCCCATCCACTATTCCGTTGTATTTCTTTATCCTACTATTAGTTCCTTGTTCCTTTATTGAGGCTTTGCAGCTACAGCAAAGAGAAGCTCCACTAAACCTACAAGATCTAATCTTCCTAGTATGCTTCTTTCTTCTTGTTTTTGTTTTTCACTCATTTTTTTCCCCTACAATCATCATTCCTGCTATTAGATAAGCTCTACCTTCCTGAGTAGAATTGAGCAAGATCTTGGAATGGTTCATCTCTCTTTTATGTCATATTTTTGTCAAATTTATCAGGTTTCAGCAGTGTCTCATACATTTAGCTGTCTCTTCCCTTTGTATACATTGCATCTCGGGGTGCAATCATAGGCCTGAATCACCAGATAAATCAAGAAGCAGACCTGACTCATTCAATTCAGATCGAGACTGGCTGTTTTTTGAAATTGTGTGTGCAACTAAATGCCATATGTAGTATCTATTGAAGGGTACAAGACACCTTTTCTCCAATAGAAGAAATAAAGTTGATTGGCCAACTATTTATGCAAAAGCTAGACATATTAAGAACCAATTTAGTATACTTCTCCTCGAGTGTGTGTGTGCATACTTCAGTTAAGTGGCCCAAGCCCAACAATGAAATGATGACATAACTTGTCAGAAGGAAGATTAAGAAAATAACCTCTTGTTCTAGTACCATACTGAAGTTGATTAACTAGCCTTTTTCTATAAAATCATGTTAAAGTTGACTGAATAACCACCAATTGCAAAAGCTAAAGTAGGAAAGAGACCGACCAATATATTTATACATCTAAATCACATATCCAAGGCAATTTCCCATCCCATATACAGAGAAAATTGCAAGTTATTCCTCACCTGATGATGCTTTGCTTCAACACTTGCAGCTCTTCAAAGGACCAAGTCACAGAAAATTTTGCACGAAGCTGAAGACCCTGCGTCGGATCAAGGACAGTTCCAGAAGAATTACTAGTCGACATCACGGAAGAAATACTGTTCAACATGCTAGAGTTCCCTATCTTCATCAACCCAGTTGTTCCATCAACTGCACCCAAAACGTCCACGTCACCTGAGACTGGCCCGGACGCACTGTTTACAGTCCCTGGTTGAAAAGAAACGACGTGCTGATTGCAAAAGGACTGCGGGAAAACGCCGTAAGGAAAACTGACGCTGTGATTCGCAGCCATCCTCATCGCACTAAAAAAGGTCCAAAAGTAGTAATCTATCAGAAAGAGACTAATATAAAGCTAGAACTCATGAAGATGAAGGGAACCAAAATCTCAGCACCTTATCGTTAAACAATAAATAAGTTGAACGCCAGAGATCGAAGCGCGCACACTGGAGTTTGAACCGGAAGAATCAAAAAGCCACCATCTCATAAAAATAATTCAAGAGCAAGGTTCGTCTAGCTGTTGACAATAGTAGAACAGCTCAATTAACAATTCAATCTAGTCTCAAAATCAACACGACGTTCTTTCCAGTAAACTCGATTCAAAAAAGCGATCTTTCCAGTGGAAAGGAACCTTAAGAGACCAGTCAAACCCAAACCCGACTGTCACTACCAATCTCGAACAAAAAGAGGAACTTTCCGCCAACAGAAACCTAAAACCAAGAAAGACGAAGAGAATACCTGTCAGTCTCCACAATCAAAGCCTAACTAAAGATTCAAGCCTCTCCTGCCCTCTTCTCGGCCTCCCTGGTGCTCCTCCTCGCTCCAATGAAAACGCAAGAGGAGGAAAGAAACAAAGCTACTCACTTTCCGAGATATGGCAAGCGAGATCGCAACGAAGTCAGTAAAGCGGCAGCGGGCGTCTTGAAAAGGACATGGAAGTGGATGCGTGCATGGGTAATGCCTCTTCTCCTCCTCTGTTCTCTTTTCTTCTCTTCTTCTTCTTCTTCCTCGAGGAATCAGCGATCTCGAACTCCCTCTCCCCTTTCCCCACCCAACGCCCTCTGTCACACTCAGCATTATTTTGTCCTCTTGCCGTTAAATACTTGACCGCCTCGTTAGGTGAAACTTCTAGTTTACTTTGGTTTTGGTTTAGTTTGAGGCATATATGACAAAAATCAAAAGAGAGGATTTTTTTCCATTTGCTATTAAAATAATATTTCGTTCTCTGTAAATATATTTTAATTTTTCAAAATTATTTTTTATTTTTAATATTATTATAATAATTATGAATTTATAATCATTACAATATGAATATTTTGATTCCTATTGACACTAATAACACTCAGGTAGTTATCAATATAACACTCAGGTAGTAAGAAACGAGTTACTCGTGTTACAATAGGGAGATTTCATCAAGGAGATTTCATTTTGATCAATAATGATTAATATTATATTATAATAATACATTAATCCTAGTTAATATTAATAATCATATATTGTAGCAATTACAATTTATAATTATTATAGTATGGACATTTCATTTTTAATTAATACTAATTAATATTATGTTATACTAGCTACGAATGTTAACGGTTACAATATAGACAGTTTATTTTTTTATTAACATTGGTTAATATTATATTATAATAGTTATGAAATCGTATTTGCTATAATTATGTAGCAACTATGATCTTATTATTACTATAATAATACTAAAAATAAAGGTTCTTTTGAAAAGTAAAAGGTAAAGGTGAGATTGAAATATCTTTTTTACAATTCTAGTAAAAGGGACACTCTTTTAGCTTTTGCCCAAAATCAAAAGGTTATGATTTTTTAATTAATTATTAAAATAGTGTATATGTTGCTCCATTTAGTAGTTTGACTCTAATACTTTTAAATTTGATCATATTTATATTATAATAGTTATGAATTACGGCTACTATAATTTTATAGCAATTATAGTTCATAACTATTATAATATAATGTTGACCACTTATGCACATGGTATAATAGTTATGAACTATATATAGTGTCTATAATATTATAGTAACTACGATTTATAATTATTATAATATATTGTTGATCAATATTAACTTAGGATTGAATATAATTTGACCTATGTATATTATCATAACAACTACAACTTACTGTTGATCAGTGTTGACTTAGTTGAATAAGATCTCTTCTGTGCACATGGTGAACCAACTATGAATTCTATTGTTTTTAATAGATGTTATGCAATTATAGTATCTATGAATTATAATTGTTATATGTTAGAGCATCTACGAATCATAATAGCATGGACCCTCTTTAAATGTTTAATGAAAAAGGGTATCTTTTGAGACTTTTGATTTTTGGATTTTACTTTATTCCTTAAAACATAGTTATATATGTAGCAATTTAAATTTTTTTAAAAAAACTCAAATTGTCATATCCATGCCTTGAATGATCGAATATTTTTTAACTAGTGCAGAGGTTTGTATACCCCTATGCTCTGAGTTATTATTCAAGTTGGCACAACAATAGAGTTCGACGATTATTATTACTTATAAGGTCGACTTCACTTTCAAATTTCTCTATCATTGTATCCAAGAAATGGTGGCAGGCAACAAAGTTAGAGACATGTTTGAGATGGTGTGTTTTTGTATACTATTAATTATAATTATAAATTAAATGTTATAGCCAGGTTCGGAATCATTTCGATATTTTCTCTAAAGATAGTGAAGAAAGAAATTAGTACAAAAGTTACAAGAACATTCTTACTTATAAATCTTCTAACTGCATTGATCACCTTACTCGCCATATAAAATCACATGCCATTAAAATAGTCATTGTCTCGAGTAATGCTATACTTTGTAGCTCTATAGAAAATAAATGGGCAAAAATCAAAGGAATGCCCCCTTTTATTGGAATCATTAAAGGACGTTTCATTTTGAATTTTTATCATAAGGGCATCCTACTCCACCAGCCTCTTCTATTAAATGACACAATTATTCTCAAGTGTATTATTCAGCCAGTTTTGATAAGTCAATTTCAAATTTAAACTCTAAACCGATCAAACAATTTTTTTTTTAAAAAAAAAATCTATCCAAAATCCCTCACTTGTCCATCTTATCTTATCTTTATTAATCAACTCCAATGTACCACATGTTTACTATCTCCTTAGCTTCCTCTCTGTCAACTTATTTCGACTTGACTAACTTGTAGTTTGTCCTTATGTACCACCTAGCTTGTCACCTCTCAAGCTTTAGGGTTTGTTTAAAACTATCTAACATATAAGAAAAAAAATAATCTTAGTTTCTCCTGAATGCCTTTTTGATTTCTTAGTTTTTAATTTTTATTATTTTCATTTATGGAACTGTAGTTGATACAATATGAATATTGTGTGAATAAGTCAAGTTCGAGTTGTAGTAAATAAAAAACCGTAGTTACTATAACGGTGTAGTAGTTATAATTTCAGAGTTGTTACAATATGAATGTAAGATGACTAAGTCATGTATGTATTGTAACAACTAGGAAATTATAACTATTACAAGGTAAATATTAGGTGAACAAGTCAAATCCATATTGTAGCAGGTATGAAATTTTAATTACTACAATGTTATAGTAGCTACGATTTCATAAATACTATAATGTATATATGAAAATTAAAAAGCCAAAAATAAAGTTTTTTTCTTGTGTTTGATGGCTTTAGACAAACCCTAAAGATCACAAGTTAGATGATACATGAGGGAAACTCTAAGGTGTTCAAATCGAAATAAAGTTTACAGAGTGAAAATTGAGGAGATGTCAGGCAAGTGATCTGGTGGAGTTGATCGACGAAGATGAGATGGGATGAGCGAGAAGAATGTTGGATAGATTTTGAAGTAGCTAGCAAGGAGAATTTGAAGGGGTGCATCTGGTGTAACTTTCCTTTAAACAGTTGATTTCAAATCCGCCCAATCGGTTTAGAGTTTAAACTTGAAATCAATTTACCATAAAAAAATCAAAACTAGCCGAGCAATGAACTTGACTTGACAGTAGTCGTGTCATTCTAAAGGAGGCGTTGATGTGGTGGGGGTGTCTTTTTGAGTATATATATATATATATATAAAGAGTGCTCCTTTGACGATTCGAATAAAAAGAGTTGTCCTAATTTTTATCCAACATATACCAATATGACCCTACAGAAGTTTTCTATTGACCATTAGAATAAATCGGAAAAGCCTTGAGTGAATCTATATTATGCTAAGTCCAATTGGTTCATTTCAACACTTCTAATTGTCATATTTAACTAGAGGATATATAATATATGGTATGTCATGGAGGAAAGGTTATGTAATATTTGGCGAGGCTTCATGATCAAATGCTAAAAGGAAAATTATATCCCACCATAATCTCTCATGTTTATTCTCCAATAAATTCCAAATAGAATAAAATTAAAATGAAGAAAAGTGTGTTGAAGATGTGTTATAGCTCTTGTTTTGTTGTTGACGAGAAGTTCTTAGAGGTCGTTGGGAGCCAAGATGAAGGATCAAACATGATTACGAGGTAGAGAATATGAGAGATTGGAGAAAGAGATTTCGAGAATAATGTAATGTGTTTAGATGAGAAGATGACACTTAACACAATAGGATGATACTTATAAACAAAATTTAGTAATTATTTTAAAGATTTCTAGTGTTTTTATAATTAAACAATTATTCAAGTCGTTATTGAAGGAATGAATTTTCACTGAAGGTAGGACAACCACAATCTAATTTCACATGAGACGACTAATATATTAAAATACTCAAAATCATAACTCACTCGTCTAAGCGTATAATCCACTATATTAGCATAACTAGCCATGTTCGACTAAACTAGATTATTAATATATTCTCTCACTTAAATCTGGGAATCCTGAATAATACTTCAAATCCAACTCATAGCCTAAGATCATTTAATAGTAGTAACCCTTTTCCATCCCTCGCTATCATTGATAATAGATATGTCCTAATACTCTCTGCTATGACTAGGACAGTAAATGAGCCGAGCTGAACTCGAGTCAATCTAGGTTCGAGCTGGGCTCAGCTCAATTTATACTAACTTGACTCAAATTCAAGTTCGCTTGAGTTGAGCTTAAACTTGATATTTAATTATAGGCTCGAGTTCAAGTTTGATTTTTTTTTATTTTCTTAATAAATAAATTAGTATATTATATATTATAAAAATATGTAAATATATATATATTATTATCAGTTCATTTGGCTTGATAAGTCATCAAACCAGTAATAATTAGGCTCGAGCTCGACTCAATTTCTATGACTCGAGCGCAATTAATTTTGAGCTCGAGTAATCAAGTCACTCGCAAGCAGCTCATGAGCTTGACTCATTTGCACATTACACCCTTAGTTATGACCCCAAATCTCGTAAGTTTACAAGTATACTTTATTAACCCTTAACTCTCTATGCAAAAACAAACTAGGATGTCACAACCGCCTACATTTAAAGCTTCAAGTATCAATCAAGGCCCAACTCATGATCAAGGATCATTCGTCGTCAAGTAAATGTGACATCAAACAATATCTCCTTAATCTTATAGAACTTCATTTTCAAGACTCCACCATGTCATAATCCTCTCTAACACTAATTGGGGGACCCTCTCTATAAAATTTACGCGTTAGTTCCTAAAGTCTAACCATCAAACCAAAGTACTTAAACCGAAATTGATAATAACTCATCTTTATTAATACTTATTGATCTTGTTTGAAATTGTGAAGATGATACACTGGGTATAATAGATGAGTAAATGATTATCAGAAGTCTTTTTCTCCAAAAAAAAACCTTCTCCTTTAATTTGATGCTACACACAAGCAAACGATCCAACAAAACGTCAATGCCTAGAAATCAGGAAGAGGAGTCCCTGGCGAAGGCCCTTCGATGCTCAAGTTAATCCAAATTCGAATGGAAGAACTGTCAGAACGTATGTGTGAGAGTGGAGTTGCAAATGTAAGTAAGCGTACCTTCGTTGCATAGAGGACTCCCCTTTTGTATACTACCTTTCATAACCTTCACAATCATGAGGTGACAAAATGTGTCAGAGTTTATTAAGCAGTTCACCATAATAATATGAGGAATCTTTGTTGTACCCACATGTATACCCCTTTCGTTATTTATAGCTTCTGTTATTACTGAGATTGCTGGAGGGATATACTGTTATTATTAATCTGCTGATGGGAGACACAATGGTCCTTGAAAAAATTTTCAGAAGAATATTCTCTGATACAAAGTTATTATCATGGTAAGTTGTGGGGATATTGTCTGTTAAACATGATTCGACTAGTCCTTAAGCCGACCGTCCTGTTAAGATGCTGTTGTCAACTGAATATATAACATGTTCGGTCCTTAAGCCGGCTACCCTGTTAAGATAATGTTGTTGGCTAAATATGTCTCGGTCGGTCTTTAAACCAACTGTTTTGTTAAGATGATGTAATATGCTAAATATATCACGACCGGTCTTTAAGTCGACCGCTTCTATTAGACTACTCGGGTTGCATTATGCATGATTTGCTTTGTCGTGTACTGTCCCACATGTATCCTGACCGGTCATTAAGCCGCTCTGTTATATTCTGTGTAATTCTGAGATATTTGTTTGAGGGTGTTATAATAATATCTTAGTCATATTAGAAATATGCTCGAGAAATAATATAGCGCCCCATGCTCTCTAGAAGTCCTTCTGATAACATCTTCTTTGCTGAAATCCTGCCCCGGTGATAATATGAGGATAGGTACTGTAGGCTCGGTCGTTCTTTTCCCACCCGGGCTTATAATGGGCTACTAAGAGAGGCGTCTATGTTTTAATAAGTTCGGTTGGTATATTGAGCCGAACTACGTCATATCCTTGCCTGACCAGTTTTTTATATGGCTAAGATATGTACACTCATCCGACCTTGTGGTTCGACGGATGTACATGCACACTGTTATTTATGATTGGTAAGCTATAGAGTGAGTCAGTTATTCTGGCTGATATATAGGGCCGACCAACCTTAAGTTCACTTATCACTTTAGACTCCCTAATTCGTTCAGCTTAAGGGTTGATCATCTTTCTCCGACCTGATTATAATTCGGTCTGATGGAATCTAAGAAGCTTAGCACTGGAAGATTTGATCAAAACTGAATAAGGGGATTTTAGAGTATGGCTGCCACCTCACATTGACTTTAATTTCCCCCTCACCTGGACTTTGGCCGCTATGTCACCTTCTAGGTTCACTCATCATAATCCATATCACTAGCCTCCCCTTTAAGTTTAGTCGAAGGAGGTGTAACCGACTAACTGGACTCAAGTTCTACTTTTGCCTACTCAACCTTCTCACTATACCCTTTAGTAATCCGCTCTTCCTTTTAAGTCTCTAGGACTTAGCAATTTTTTTTTTTCAAAAACTGCCTATTCCCAGCCAGTTCCTTTAGGCGAGGTTATCGAGGCCATGTGGAGAGGTTCATAATGAGAGGAATAATGTGGTTGTCACCTCCATCGTAAATGCCCGTTTATGGGTTAGTGTCACGCGACCCTTTTTTTCATTTTCCGAAACGACTTCTGACGTATGCTACTTTGTACAACTCAACCACACAGCTTTTTGTAAATCAACGGTGCACCAAAGTGCATGTCGTTTTGATCAAGCGATTGTCATTAAACTAGCCTTTATAAAAACCCTAAACAGTCGACCTCCTCAGCACTTTGCACTTCATCTTCTTCGATTCCTTTCCCGACGAACTTTCCTCCTCAACCTTTTCTTCACCCATGCCTTAAGAGATCTAGTAAGTCATGTACTCCTAACCTTCCTTATAGCTCAAGAATCCTTCGTCCCTTGGTACACCTTTGCAAGTTCGAGCTTTGATGATTCCGATAAAGATTTTCTTTACTCTGGATATACAAGATTTCCTTTGCTGGATGATCATCCTCATCATCCCCCTCTTAACTACATCATCTTCTTTTTTGACTAGTTAGCAGTCGACCTTTGCTTTCCTATCCATCCCTTTTTATTGGAAGTATGCCAATACTTCCAAATCCCTTTACAACAATTCGTCCCAAATGTCTTTCGGTATATGTGTGGGATGTTCATGTTGTCTCGTTTATTCGATATCCTTTCCACTCGTCACAATCTTCATCTATTTTCCTATCCTAAAAAATCAGAGTATGGGGCTTTTCTTTTCGAGTCTCAACCAAAAGCAGTCTTCTTTAAAGACATATCATATTTGAACAAATGCTAGAAATCCCACTTCTTCTTCATGGAGATGCTCGCTCCGGCTACTTGATCCACCTAATGATAATCCTCCTTTCCTCCTCTCCCTGACCTTTGAGAGTTTAAACGGGATCCTATCTTTATTTATTTTCTTTCCACATTGAGAAACGAACGTTTCAACATTCATAAATGGTTGAATGAAGGTTTTCTATATCTTTTTGGTTTGGGCCCAATCCAAAAGAAGTTATCTTGCTCCTTCGGTAAGTTTTAGTAATTTAATCCTTATGTTATTACTAACTAAGGTGTTCTTTTATTTTGTGCAGTGGACTCTGTTTTGAAATCCATGATCGCTAAAGAAATCCAACTAACCAGGGGAAAACTCCGTGTTAAGGAGCAAGAACTATTAGCCGAACAAGGTCTTCCCCCAACTGCCTCATCCGGATAGACTTCCAAAAATCAGGCAGCGGAGTCCATCGTGTTGGGTAATCTTGCGGCCGGCTTGAAGGGGGGTTGGATAGACGGCGCCCCCAAATCGTTCGCTTCCTACGTATTTGTTAGTGCACAGCGGAAATCTAATACGAAATACAAATACGAAAGCTAAATACAAAAGGAAAAAGACAAGCAAACCAATACACGTTCGTTTACGTGGTTCGGAGA
>JBBMJZ010390292.1:0-14682 GCA_037833815.1 Zingiber zerumbet | reverse complement strand
TCTTGTCAACACATCATAATACAACTTTTCTACTTACGTCAAACATCGTCAAACGTCAAAATACAACTCGAGTCAGGTCACCCTTGACCAACTCGAGTCAGGTCAACCAGGTCACCCTTGAAGCTTTGGGTCGAAGGCCTTTAAATAGGTCCATTCCAGGCACTTGGAACCCCTCCGGGCGCTTGAACCACGTGGCTCGGTCAGTCGACGTGCTCCACTTCAGCTTGTGGATGATTTTTCTGGTCTAGACGCTTGGACTGAGTCCGGGTGCTCGGATCGCCTAGGCACCCTCGGCACTCGCTGGGTGAGCCTGCTCCGGGCGCCCAGACCCTTTTCTTCAGCATCTTCCACCCGCAAGAAAAGGTTAGTCCATGCAATCTAAAAATATATTTTATCCTGCAAAACATAGTTAGCACAACATGATAAAATGTGAGTATTAATTAGATCTCGTCTCTACGAGACCATAACCTAGTCAAAATCTCAACTTAGATTTTTTAAATGTACATAAGTTGGATCAACGCCTACAGTTTCCTCAATGGGGAACACGTCCTCACTAGATCTCTCCTCCAATTGCTTATCTTCACTTACCACTTGCAGTCACTTGACTTACTGCTGACCCCCAGGTCTTCCCGTCAGTTGTCAGGTCCATAAACCCAACTGGACTTCGGCCGGTTGTCAGGTCCTGCGGATCCAACAAGACTTCTGCTAGATATCTCTCCCAGCAGACCTATCTGGACTTCGCACTAGCTATCGGCCCTTCGGACCTAGCTGGATTTCAGCTTAGTGTTAGGTTCCTCAGACTAGTCAACTCTTGCACACTTGGTAAAGTAGTTAGACAAACAACACATATAACTTTAAACTATTTGTCATACATCAAAATTAGTGCAACCTGCACCAACATCTGGTGTGTCAATGTGACTTCAATCAATTGGAGTGGTGGTTCAATTGAAGGATTGATCATTGGGAGATGCGAGGGTTGCCCCTTTAACAACGCTTGCATAATTGTCGCTACCAATTTGCCAAAATCCTTTTGTTGCCATGACGATGATATTAGGTCTTCCAACATTATCCATCTCTATGTTTCAGTTCAAACCTTAACTCAGATTTCTCACAAACGACGTCAATTTGATCCTGCCTGCGAACGTCGATGAGTGAGTCAATTTGGCTATGTTGCCAACTTAATTGCCAATTATCGAATAGCAACGAGGATAATGATGTGGTTGGGAGCCTGGATTAAGATAACAAGAAGAAGAGGGTTAGATAGACGACTAGAGAGTTCCCCGACGCAAGCAATCTAACTCTCAAGTTAGAGAATGAAAAAAATGAGTATTAGGGTTTTAATATACATAGGCATGCGTATGTATCTGGATACCAAAAATGACTACCTTTTATAAGGAGACCATAGACTTATTCCTTTCGATCCCTTTGCCATGTCACCATTAATATTTAATTCCTTAAATAATGCGAGACTTGTTCATAATGTTGTTTTTTCTTAAAATAATTTGAAATTTGCACGATGATTTATGATTTTCCTAAATAATTCGAGATTTGCACGTTGATTTATTCTTTTTCTAAAATGGTCTTGTGTCCTACGCCGCCAAGGGGTTGGAAAGCCAAGGAGGCAATGACCTAGGAGTTTGGAACCAAGAGACTAAGGAGCTGGGAGTTCTAAGAGACTGGGAGGCTAAGGAACCGAGGGGCCGGGAGGCTAAGGAGTTGAGAGGTCCGAGAGACTGCGAGGCTAAAGAGCCAAGAGGCTAAGGATCAAGGAAGCTTGAGCCTTTCATATGTTAGAACGAGTGAACCACCTTAGCAAGTTTTACCAATCTTCTCTTATCCACGTGACGCCTACTGATAATTCCCTCATCAATTAATATCATTATAGTTTATAATTTTGTCTCCCTTATTTACACATAGGTTCAATAATTTTATATATTTTTGGCTTAATACGGGTATGATTTCGTACGTTGAGATTTTTTTTTTAATGGAATTGATAATGAAACTATTATGCAATAATTTTAAATTATGACTTCCCGTCATGAACAATTGTAATTTTAATGTAATTTTTTTTTAAAAGATATATGCTATTTTAAAATTGTATATCATTCACTTTTGCTCCCCTCTCCACCGCTATATTCCTAGCCTCACCCTTAACACATAACACAGGTGTAACAACAATAATATCATCTCTAGTAAACTTTAATACGACTTAATAAGAAATTGGAGAGGATTAGAGTAAGGAGATACAAAGAACAAACTAATTGTGTGCACGCGAGATGTGCTTAATCTTAAAAAAAAAATGTGACGATGAGTTTTACTTAACAAAAGCTTCTACTACCAAAAGATATCTAATCATTATTGTAAAAAACAGGGAAAAAAACAGAGAGAGAATATTTTAGAGATAAGGAAGAAGAGTGACAAAAAAACAAGTCACTATATATTATAATAATAAGTATTTTTCATCAATTTGACTAGAAAACAAGCCGATTGAATAAAATTTTATCATTAAAACTTACAATATATATTTTATTTATCATGATAAACTAATACATGATATAGAATTTCAATCATAAGTTCACAATAGCCAAAATAAAATAAGCATAATTAAATTAATAATAATAATTGAATTAGTTCAGATTTTCAGTAAATCTTTTTAGATAAGAATAAAAAAAATCGCTCTTAATTATTAGAATAGAAAGGACAAATCTTTTTTTAAAAATGATAAAACAATACTCCTATATTGAAAATACTTTTATAACATATAAAATTAAATTATTTTTAATATAATTTAATTTAAAACTAATATATATAGAATATTTTTATATAATTATTTTATCTAATATTATTTAATAATTAATTAAAACCACTTTATAATTGTAACGACAACTATCAATTAATTATTAAAATAACTGTAGCAATTAGTAGTTATTAATTAGTGTAGTAACTAGTTCATGATTGCTATAATAATTTTAGTTAAATTTATGGAAACAGTTATATAAAAAAAGATATATATGAGCAAGTTAAATCTATTTATTTTTTATATATAATAGTAGGTATTTTATGGGCAGTTATAATAACAATATTAAAATGAAAGTATTTTTATTAAAAAAAATGATGGAGGTTATTTTAATTTGTTAGAAGTAATTGTGCCCTTTGACATAATTACTATAATTTATCCAAATTTAAGTGGATATGAATCTAGACAGGTCCTAATTGAGAGACTAGATCGTTTGGTCAAAAAAATAAAAAAATAAAAAAAAATAAATCATTTGTAATTATGATAACTCGGAGGCGGCCTCCGACATAACCACTAATTCATTATCATAGCTTCCGGTCCCCTTGGGATGATCTAGTGGTTAGCACACGAGGTGTTGTCACCATAAGATATGTGGTTCAAATCTCGGTAAAGCCGAGATAAAATATCTCCCTTATGTGCTAGTCACTATTCCAAAGGCTAGTAGTCGCTCGTAATTTACCTCATTCGTATTGGCCCTGGAATAAATTGACAGAGACATTAAGGGCGAACGTATTTATCTTTTGTCACCATTATCAGTAGCTTCCGGATGACCTTCATTTCAATCTAAATTATAATCTAATAAATTATAAATTAAAAAAAAATCGGAATCAAAGATAATAATTGTAAATAGTCCATCCTTAATTCACTGTTTGTATGGATCGGATCTGATCTCCCTGATTCATCCTTGTATAAAAACATCGAATGCATTGCCATTCAATTTCATCTTCCCAGTTCCCGTCGCTCGAATCTCGATTTCTTGCGCTGCTCGTGGTGGTGTCTTTTTGTCAACATTCCACTTCTCGAGAAGCGGCGATTGAGGCAGAGAGATCGCTGAGGTGAGCGATTTTATTACTAGATGAAGTGTACGAGAGGAGGATGATCGAGTCGTCGGCTCAATTTTCCCCCATCGCGTCACGTGAATCCGCCTATTAAATTGGGGACTCGTCCGATTCGCCTTATTTAATAAACAAACCAAAAGGGAGCTCCGTTGCGTTGGTCCCGTCGATTTCAAAGAATCGAGTGTTCTTCTGCTGAGAAGCTTCGAAACAGCTTTTGCTCCGACTGCTATTCGACCGGTGTCTTGGATTTAGGGCAAACTTTTGTGGAAGTTTGTTGATTTGAGGAGGGGGGACATGGATAAGTACGAACTGGTGCGGGATCTGGGGTCAGGGAACTTTGGGGTGGCGAGATTGCTGCGGAACAAGGAGACGAAGGAGCTAGTGGCTATCAAGTACATCCCCAGAGGCCTTAAGGTCCTTTTTTTTTCATTCCTTCTTTTATTTTTCGCTTGATTTCGGTTGATGAATCTGATTGGAGATTAATATTTCTTGTTTCCGTTTGGTTCCTTGTTGGATGCGTGTGTAGATCGATGAGAATGTTGCAAGAGAAATCATCAACCACCGCTCGCTTCGCCATCCTAATATTATCCGATTCAAAGAGGCAAGAAGAGCTTCTTTCATGTTGCCTTTTTTTTTTCTCTCTAGGTTCTGCACAAAAAAATATCTCTTTGAGAATACATGAAAAACTCTTATTTTGTTTGATTTTTCTAGGTTATCTTAACGCCTACGCATCTTGGCATCGCCATGGAGTACGCTGCAGGAGGCGAGCTGTTCGAGCGGATCTGCAGCGCTGGAAGGTTCAGCGAAGATGAGGTTACTTTTCTTGAGGGAATCGTCTGATTGTTTGATATAGAAGATTTTTTTTTTACCTTTGCATATCTATGATCGTTCCACCAGGCCAGATACTTCTTCCAGCAGCTCATATGCGGCGTCAGCTACTGCCATTTCCTGGTAAAATCCCCTAGAGGATGCTAAAAAAATTGAATTTTTGTCATCGCCTTTGGAAAATCTCAATCCCACTATTGCAGCAAATATGCCACCGAGATCTGAAGCTAGAAAACACACTGTTAGATGGTAGCCCAGCACCTCGCCTCAAGATCTGCGACTTCGGTTATTCGAAGGTAAATCAAATATATACATACATCACCAAACTTTTCTCATAAAAAGTTGATAATCTTTTAATTGTTCTCATGAGGCAGTCGTCCTTGCTGCACTCGCGGCCCAAATCCACGGTCGGGACGCCCGCTTACATCGCTCCCGAGGTGCTCTCGCGTCGGGAGTACGACGGCAAGGTCAGTCTCTCTCCCTCTCTCTCACACACACCCACACCCACGCCCCGTATCTCACCAGCATCCTGCGTGCCGGGAAAGCGTGCGGTGACTCAATAATGAAGCACGTGCGCGGCTTCCCCCCTTACAACATCACGTGATGCATGCCATTCGCCCATACTAACTTAGATCGTAAACTTATAATTAAGTGTGCCACCAAATGGCACGTTGCAAACCGGGAACCCCGGCAGCGTTTCTCTTTGTTTGTTAATTGATGTGGTTGAATGGATTCATTTCATGGGAAGAACTGGGTGGTTATTATGTGGCGTGGTGCAGTCACCCACAGTTGTTGGGCCGGTGGGGGCCGACCACCCAAAGGGTGATGTGGTCGCTTTAAAACTGATGTGATAGGTACCGTTGTTGCTTTCTCCTCTTGTCATTATGCGTTTGATGCTCTTGTGCTGTTTTGCGTTCCCTCTTATTTCCATAGTCCTCTTGTTGCTTTCCTTTCTCTTTCGTTGATAAATGTGTTTTGATTATTTTTCCCTTTAGGACTTGTATATTCTCTGTGAGCCACTAGAAAATCTCTGTTTTTATGCAACAGAGTGTGATTATGTTATCTGAGATGATGTTCTTTGAGTGATTGATGTTTGATCATCAAAAACAAGCCAAAGGAAAAGTGGGAGAAATTTATGGATTGTGAAAGTTTTATCTGTTGTTGTGTTGACTAGGACTTGATCTCGGTGAACTTTGGGTGATTGAATTTGTGATGCTTAAATCTGGAAAATACGGGAACTATATAGACTAGAATATGGACTGTTTCCCAGAGTTCTTAGGATTAAGGTTAGAAGATGTCACTTTTATCTTAAATAAGACGTAATGCTTGATGAACAGAAACAAAGACGGTTGAGAGAGGGAGAGGAAGAGAGATGAATTAGAAGGTAAATATTATTAACCTTATCACATTACATATCTGATTAAGAGTTTGTTTATTATTTTTGGCGTGACTAAATAGTATTCTGTTACATAGTAAGTGTTGTTGCCCGAATCATATGGATATGGTTTATATACAGTTTCCTAAATCTCATTTATCTTGACTTGGATTTTTGTTGTTATCCTTACAGGCATTGAGCGATTTTGACCAACAGTCAAAATCAGTGAAGGGTCCTGCCCCTTACCTATACTCACGAAGCACTGTTAAACGATCATGTGCACATTAGTAGCCAACATTGGTTGAACTCAAAATTGAGTTGCCCACTTCTAATTTGAATTGAGTCGCATCTCTTCTAATTCAAATTCAATTTTGTCACTTGTGACCCTTTGGAATGACTCTCCATCCCCATAAAGGTTCATTCTCCTATTCAAGCCTCAAACTATGTAACTCTCTCCCCTTTTGTTTCTTTCTCTAATTCTCTAAAGGAAGGTTCAAGTCTCAGAATTTGGAGTGTACTATAGATCTGCTCGTGATCCATTGATGGGCGCTAGTTCTACGTCTTTTGCTATCTCAGTAGTTAGAGTAGTGGGTGACGCATCACTAATGGCGTAAATAGTGGCAGACTCGCAATAGCTACACGTAGGGGAACGACCATCGCAGTGGTTCATAATGACTGACAAAGACATCACATCGCTTCTTCATGGCAATTGGGTAGCTCTGTTAGAGAAGTCTGACCATAATGTGATAGCTATTGCTGTCAGCTAGGACGAGGAGCATGTGCTTCAATTGGTTCACTTAAGGACAAGAGTATTGTATGCAAGTGCTATGTGTTTGTGGGTTTGGTTCCCAACAAAAGTTGGGAGGCACTGAGCAAGTGCCTCTTTGTTGCTTGATGGTGCCAGCTTGTGGTGTGGTAGCTGGCTGCAGGAGACAAGGAATCAAGTGCCAATTGAGGTTGTCTATGTCATAAGCAGATGCAACAACATCAGTCCTGATATGGAGCTCTGCTGCTAGTTATCATACTACTTGTCAGCAAGCACCTACGTGCTGCAGGCACAGTAGCACACTTGTCAATTTTTGCACGGAGCTGCTGGATGGAGAAGCTTCAGGAGATGGGGAAACTTCTTCAAAAAAGCATTGCTTGTATCAGCAGACAAGAAGCTTCTGGAGATGGACAAATGTTCTTGTTTAGGTTCATAATCATATTGTATTCCACTGCCTAGTATTAGTTATTTGCCAAATCTTATTGATATGTTTTCACTAAGTAGTGTACTTCTCGTTCCTCTTGAGTTAGTTTTCTATTTGTTCTGATTAAGGGGAATTATTCCTCATGTCAACCTTGGTAGCCCCTAACTATTCATATATAAATATTATTAATGAATGAAATGTTAGAAGTACTCCCATAGTTTACATATACATGACTTGGTTTCCATAATACTCCCTCTCAAGTTAGTTTGAATATATTGTAGCTTGTTACAAATATATTCAATTGTAACAAGACAAAGTGATAATCTCATTAAACGTTACTTGCTCTCTAATGAAGTGACAAATTGTCTATTATGAAATACGAGACTTGAGGTTATATGTATCACAACTTATGGATTTGTAAAGGCATATCCTAGGTCAGTCACCAGAATTGTAACTCAAATAAGCTCATATGTTGCTAGCTCATGGCTTTATATTCTATCTCTGCATTCAACCTTGTCACCACTATTTGCCTCTTGCTCTTTTAGAAAATAAGGTTACTTTCTAAAACACAATAGTCAAATATTAATTCCCTGTTTATAAAGGAGCTGATGCAATCAATATTACAGTGCCCTATTATCTGAAGATGATCTAAATCATGATAGTAAGATTTTTTTTTTTTTAGTTCATGTAATGTTGGATTCTTAGAGTAGATACCCAGTGTTCATGATTTTGATTTTCCAAGAATTAAGAATGAACTGATCACACTAATAGCAAATGAGATGTTAGGTCATGTGACTATAAGATAATTTAGTTTTTCTACCAGCCTTTTATATTTTTAAGGGTTGGTGACTATCAGACATTTAGGATCCATGGGTGTTTATATTGGTTTAGTCCTTAGTAGTTCAACCTCCTTGAGTACATCTAAGACATAGTGAAGGACCGTTGGAATATGTGGTGCATATCAAATAGAGGGGAGGTGTGAATAGCCATGATCTGGAAATTAAAGTTTTCTTGCAAATACAAAGACAATTAATCATTTGTTCTCACATGCGACGGGACTATAATAAATAAAAAAATACAATACTAACACAGATTTATGTGGTTCCTAGTCTCCGCTTATAACTTGTTGGGTGAGTCAATCCGATAAATCTACTACAATTGCTACTTAATTAAAGCCAATTGAGGAAGCTTCATATACTTCCAATCCTTAGAATAACTACAGGTAACTCTCCTCTCAATAAGAAATGAAATGAATAGCTACGGAGTGGAGACTACTAAGAGTTTATAAATAAACCTTCACTTTGGATTGTGATCCCTTAGAGAGTTTTTTCAATCAAGTAGAAGTACTTGGATACTGAAAATTCTCAAACAATTTCGTGCACTTTTTTACCGCTCAAGAAACCTTCAAATCTTATACAAGAAAGTTTCTAACGACATTATTTATCTGCTTCTAGCTGATTTGAATAATCTCCATGAGTAAATGTAGCTATTAAGTAGCCAATGATTGTCAGGGCAATTAATTGGAAATCTTGTCTAACTGATGCTCATCTTCAAGTTGACTTGTCAAAGGCTCCAATCAACTACTATTTGAATAGAAATATTTTATTTCTCAAACCTTTGCAGTCAATCGACTCATGAATCTACTGAACTCTCTGACTTTCCAACTGACAGATATTCCACTTTAGTCGACTGTAATTGCTTAAAGGTTCCTCCTTCACTATGCTTACCCCTTGTAATCATACGTAAAGTTCTAGGGTCAAACTAAACCGACTACAATCAAGAACCTATTTCCCTTAGTCGAAGGCTTTCTATAAGCCATTGGGTAGTCTAACCCCTACCTAGTTATGCACATCATCTCTGATGATGTTCCCTAAAAGTGAAAGCCCCAAGATTTAATTCCCTCATAATCACTTGTAGCTCGCATTCATTTCAAGTCTTCAACTCTATTGATGATCTTCATTGCCCTTGAATCCATTTATGTCATGTCCTCAAACACTTGGGTGCAGCATGTCATCTTTCACTCTTTACTAACGAATCCACTTCCTTTTGGTTACCTTGGAGTATGCCTTGTGTTCTTTGCTAAAGAGTCCACTTCCTTCTGGTTGCCTCAAAGTATATACACCAAGTTCCACATGTCATCTTTCTTCACTCACTTATCAAGTTCATCTATGAAGGATCCTTCTTATGTTTGTGGTGTTCCTTGTAAGACCTCGTATCTCTTCTAGTGCCACATTAACGTTAAGCTCCAATCTGAAGCCACCATTCCATAGATCATGGAAAATCCTTGGTTTAAGAAGGGGTTATTTTTCTCCAATTCTAGATTAAGTCAACCAATTGCATAACTATGATGATTTAGATTCAGAAGATGATAAATTGTTGCGTAATAAATCTAAGCCAGATAAGATTTGAAATCAGGGTTGGAAAGGGAAGTTCGATGGAATCCTATTTAAAATTGTTCTCTAATGAGTCATTCATCATCATCCATTGTTGAGGTCACCAAACATTACTACATTTGATGCCATGTCTTTCTCTTGTGGCTCTGGCCTGATGGTTTTTTTTCAAAGAAATAAGGGAAATGACCAGATTGCTATCCAGGGAACCTGTGTTAGAAATAATGTCAAACTTGGATATTATAAAGTTTGTAATTTTTAAGGTAAGGAAGAATGGATGTTGGATCTTTAGAAGGAACTAGTGAAGAGGGTGAGAACGGATCACTGATGATTAGTGTGAATGTATATGGGCTTACACCATCAATGGTTATGGTTGAGGTGAAGAAGAAGAAGGCTCACGATGAAGAGAAATGTGAAGTCACGCAAGGGGATCAAGCCAAGGTTACAATGCATAGTCTACTAGTTGTCTCCAATTGCACATATTACTAAATAAAAGAACATTTATTCTTTTGAAGCTACTTTCCAGCTATCATTTGGTGTAAATTATTTTAAAAAATAAATAAAAAATTTTGAGTAAGGTAAATTTCTTCACATGCGGATATGCACAACTTGGCAGCAACTCCTTTTAAGTCGATGTCAGGCATCCTTTGGGTGCTATATGCAATAGAGGGTAACACTCTCTTAAATGTCAATGATCTTTTGAGGTTATTGCCCTTTCGACTTTACCTTCCTAGTCTACTAATGTGGTTCTTGGCCTTGGCATTTCATGGTTGTCATATGCAAGGTTTAAAATTTCAATGTGTTAGAGTTTCGGTTTATGATCAGAATGATACGGTTTTAGTACCGTATCGTGTCATGCCGGTACAATTTCGCTACTTTTCTAAATATAAAATATATTAATTTTAAAATATTTTGTATCAATATTTGATTGCTATGGATGTTTTCGCTAAAATTTGCCTCTATCTTCATTTTTTTTCTTAGTCTCTATAATAATCCATAGTCTCTTGTATATAGATGGGAGGCAAAGAAATAGACGATAGAGGAAAATAAATTATCGGAGGAAAAGGAATTAACTATAACAAATAAAAGATAAAAAAAAAATTAACTGTCCTAACCTAAACCTAAAAAAGATGAAAATAGCCCTAAACTATAAATTCTAAACCTAAGAGATGAAAGTAGCTATAAACTCTAAACGTAAAAGAGATGAAAATAAAGGGGCAAGAAGAAAGAAAATAAAATAAACCAACAAAACGACAAACCAGGTTGCAACGACCTTCGCATGGCTACCACAAGGTTGCAGAGAGGCCATTTTAGCCTCGCGGCCCAGTTGGCAAGCATAATAGTAATTTGCTCGTGCCAGTTGGCATGACTTGGTATCACAAACCTTGGTCATATATGTAGTTTATGTGGTTGCCATTTGCATCTGCATGGATTTCCATCATGGACGTTTGTGGATCCCACCATGGGTTCATGTGACCTCTTGTGCATCTAAATGCTTATCCATCCTTTTTCCATCTTGTGCAATTTCACATGTTGGAGTTCTCAAGTTTACCTTTGCACGCGCAAGGTGGTGGACTTTTCCATGATTGAATTTGTGCTTGCAGCCTCATTTGATCTCAAATTGACTTAAACCAAACTGGCAATGCACACACATGGTTTCTATATCATTTGAGTAGCTTAATTTTGGGCATTAGTTTTCCATTCATTCAAAAAATTGATTTCAATATAATCTATTCATAATATAGATTATTTGTGTCCAGCTAAACATCCATTGTTAATTTAACAGTCATTATGGAAATCAATTTCAGACATAGGATGCTTTAGTCTCACCACTTTTTGGTTGCTTGTTAGAGAGCTAGAATCTTCAGAACTAAAATTTACTCTTGTGAAAGCTTGCAGATCATGTGAAAGATGCAAGATACAAAATTTTTATTTAATATGGTTGATCAAATCCATCAAATTGCAAAGCAATGTGATAATCAACCTGCATATGCTTGTTTGTTAAATATGGCTATCTTTTATCTGTTCTTGTTATTGAATTCACTAAATTTTACCATGATACATTTAACTGCAAGGATATCTTGTTATCATAGATGGCTGATGTTTGGTCGTGTGGGGTAACATTGTATGTAATGCTGGTGGGAGCCTACCCCTTTGAGGATCCAAACGACCCAAAGAATTTTAGAAAAACTATTGGGGTAAAAGCCTCCTTTCTGCCTTTTTCCTTATGATGCTAGGTTTTTGCTTCAATTTGTTACACTTGCTTCCTCCACAAGATGTTAAGTACTTTGCTTGTCGGAATTGCAGAGAATAGTAGCTGTTCAGTACAAGATACCCGAGCATGTTCATATAACTCAAGATTGCAGACAATTACTATCAAGGATCTTTGTCGCTAACCCGACTAGGGTAATTCACTATGCGGGGACTTTGTTTTGAATACACCATCACTAAATTGTAATATCTAGCAAATACAATGTTTAGAAGAAAAAAAATTGTACTTTTTGTGCTGATGTTATTTTAATAAATTTCATGACTTTGTTTTGCCTGCAGAGAATTACGATAAGGGAAATAAGGAACCATCCTTGGTTCTTGAAAAATTTGCCTAGGGAGCTAGCTGAAGCCGCGCAGGCGCAATACTACAAGAGGGATAACAGTGCGCCAACATACTCCCTACAGAGTGAGGAGGAAATTATGAGAATTGTAGGTGATGCACGGATTCCACCCTCATCATCAACACCCGTGGCAGGCTTTGGTTGGGTCGAAGAAGAAGAGGATGAAGGAAAGCAAGAGAAAGAGGAAGAAGAAGAGGAGGAGGACGAGTACGATAAGAGAGTGAAGGAAGTCCATGCGAGTGGCGAATTCTCGTTGCCCGATTAATTAGTTCGCTATTAAAATCAGTGAAAAATAGAAGGTAAAGACTACCTTTCCTGTACCACTAGTTATAGCCGTGAAATTCTTCTTCAATAAATGTTTCAGTTATGTCCTTGCCTAGCATTTGCTGTGAAAATTTGTAAGTGATAGCAATATTACTCCACTCAGAGACAAGTCATTTGAACTATGATAACTTGCATATTTGTGATTCTGAATTCAAAAGATGTTCTCATTAGTTTTGTTGATGCTCCTGTGAATCCTTTCGTATGCTCTTGTCGAAGGCTTTTTTCTCATTAGTGTAGTCCCTCCTGTGAATCTTTTCATTTGCATTTGATCTCCCACTCCAACTCCATTTTGATGTTTCTTTTTTCATCTTTTCACCTGTTTCATTTTTCCAAAACCAAAGTGTCTCTCAAGAACTTCACAAGTATATGTATGAGCACTTAGATTTTTATTCATGTTCTTTTTTTATTTAGCCATTGGAAGGCTCCCTGTCTTAGAAGTTTATTCATATTTGACTAATATTATTATTGTTTTGATGATTGAAAAATTATTAAAGTAATTTGAAAATATAACTTTCAGTGATCAAAATAATAATACGAGAATACCAATTTACTAATGTGTTTATTGTGTTTTTTCAAAAATTTATGTTTTATCTGGATACTAAAAATTATAACCACCTTTCTCAACAAGTAATTTGACGATAGTTTAGAAATCTGAAAAATTACACTATTAATGCATTGAAATTTACTCTCTCTTTTTAATTAAAAAAAAAACTTTTTGATGGTTCCCATTAGTCGGAACAAAGATCTAAGCCCAATAATATGCTTTTATGAATTTATTTATGCAATGACAATCTCTCATTGTCAGATTATAAAGAAGAGTCGGATCAAATTAGATTTATTGCACATAGTTTCATCTTATATTGTAAAAAACTATTTTCTATAACTTAAATCCATAATCTCGAAGTCACAACAATTTTATCATTGTATTGTACCAAGTTCTTTATACCAGACCTTATATGAGGCCAGACGAGCAACCACCTCAAAACCCACCTCAGGAAGGGGTCTATTTTTTTAAAAAATTATACATATATTGTTGATGACCCATGATGAAAGAGACGACCCAAACACTCACATACAAATCTATTAACCATTAATTACGTCTCTGGATAAATATTTAGATCAACCCCTAATTATCGGCATTCCCATTCTGCTTCCATATCATCATTGATGGTTAACTTATCTCCTACCGTCGATTACATGCGAAAGTGTTATTCTTCTTAGGCCTTGATTTCAACCACTTTGTTATTTGAATTATTGGTACATCCAATCAAATTCAAGGTGGATAAAATCTAACCTAATTGTTGTTTGATTTTGATTTAATTTTTAAATTATATGTTAATAAATTTTGTGTAAGAGCTGAAATTTCAAGAATATGTGGTATAAATTTAAAAAACAAATCCTAATTTTTGAAATTAGGATCAAAGAGGAGCACGTCTCACTTTTTATCCCATTAAACACAAGTGTAGCTTGCAAGTTCCCTTTCAAATTTATTTATGCAATGAAAACTATAAAATTTTATAAATTACAAAGTATACGTTCATCTTAGATATCTTTTATAACTCGTCTTTAGATTATATAAACGAAGATAAATTACATGTCAATTTATAATTAGTTGCTAAATGATTAAAAAGTATGAGGAATTTTTTCTCAATGATATACACTCATTGAAAATTAATTTATTACCCACTGCATATCTTATTAATCTATTTGAGTCCGGTAAATGTGACTAAATCATGCACATACCCTTTTAAAAATAAATGAAAATATCCATAGTGAGGCATTATTTTTTCTTTTTTATAACAGTGTCCAATTCGACATTACAATCCATCTATTGGTGGTTTGACGGCTAAATCTTTAATAGAGTATTTATAATAAAAAAGTATTAACTAAAATCATACACTTTTAAAAATTAGTTAAATATCAATTTAAATAAAAAAATTTGGAAAAATAAAATAAAAATATTGTAGTATGAAAATCCAAAATGTCATTGCCCTTCCAATAGCTGTCGGCACGTCTCGAGACGACGCCGCCGAGTGCCGAAACTCGCAATATCTCATTCGCTTTCTCTTCCTTCCCTCGGAAGAAAGAAACCCTCTCTTTATCTTCCCCTT